>PVKS010041484.1:0-15996 GCA_004027875.1 Aplodontia rufa
TTAAATTGCATAGGGATTCTGACTCTCAGTGTATGGGTCTGGACTCCAAACCCTGAAGGAAAAAAAAAAAAAGAGCACTCCTGGGATGCCATTAAACTAACAAGCTTCTGCACAGATAAATTAGTCAAGAGTGTCAAGAGAGAACCTACAGAATGGGAGAAAACCATTGCCTTCTATACCTCTGATAGGGGACTAATATCCAGAATATACAAAGAACTCAAAAAGCCAAACATCAAAATCATAAATAATCCAATCAATAAATGGGGAACTAAACAGAAATTCTCAACAGAGGAAGTCCAAAATGCCAATAAATATGAGAAATGTTCTATGTCACTAGCAATTAGAGAAATGTCAATCAAAACTTCACTGAGACTCTACCTCACTCCAGTCAGAGTGGCAAAAATGAAGAATACGAACTACAGATGCTGGAGGGGTTTGGGGAAGAAAGGAACACTAATAACACCGCTGGTAAGACTGCAAACTTGTACAGTCACTTTGCAAAGCAGTGTGGAGACTCTGAAAAAAAAAAAACAGGAATGGAACCACCTTATGACTCAGCTATACCACTCCTGGGTATTTCCCAAAAGAGCTAGAATCAGCATATTCTAGAAACACAGTTCCATCAATGTTCAGAGCAGCTCAATTTATAAGAGCTAAATAAACTATGGAACCAACCAGATGCCCCTTGCTGGATGAATAGATTCAAATACTGTGGTAAATATACACAATGGAGTTCTACTCTGCTATCAGAGAGAACGATATCATGGCATTTGCAGCCAAATGGATGGAAATGGAAAAAATTATGCTGAGTGAAACATGCCAAACTCAGAGACTTAAGAATTGAATGTTTCTCTTATATGTGGAAGCTAGAGTAAAACCTAAGACAGAATGAAAGTTAGCTGAGTTTACATAATAAACTCACCATAGCTGAAACTCCACATAAGCTGGGAGAACCATACCTCCATACCTATGAAGGTGGGGGGAGAGGGAGGGAAGCAGGAAGAAGGGTGAGGGAGGAAGGGGGTTGTCAATACAACTGGGAACACTAGACTCCCATGAGAAGACTAACTATACACAGACAGGCAGGCAGAGAAACTCAGAAAATACATGTAATGTATATGCTCATTTCCAATTATAGCATGAGAGTATTACAGAAGAGACATGAGTTCAGGGAATGGATAAAATGGGGGAGATCCTGGACTCGGATCAGCCTTAACTTGCTTCGTCAATATCCACATATGCATGAATATGTTACTATGATTCCCTCCAATATGTAAGACCATGTCAAACAAATTTAAAAAAAATTAGCACTCCCAAGATTCAGCTACCTGGGAAACACTTTGTGAAACACTAATTTAACAGTCAAATGGCAGAGGACACTCAACATATCTCCCTTGAAAAGATGGCAATACATTAAAATATTCTGGTAATCATACCTCCTCCTTCACTTAACAGATGACTGAACTCTGTTTCCTCCTAAGCACCTTTCCAAGAGTCTTCTTTCTGTATTATCTAAATGTTTTAACACATTCCCTCATCTTTGGCCCTACTATTACCACTCCAAACTAGAGGCCAAGAAGCATTTAAAAAATAAGAGCATTTCACCAAGAAAGGCATACATTTGTAAAAGGTATTTTTGCTGTAACATATTTTCTTTGAAAAACCTTGGAATTCCACAAAAAAGCACAGTAAAAGTAAGTCCTGTGGAAAAGAGAAGCAGCAAACCACTGCATTAAACAACCAGACACTAACAAAAACTTTGATAGCATAAGAAAGCAGCTCAATGTCATTACAGACTGCATCAGGGGATATTAAAAATGAAAAAAAGAAAATCATTAGGATAGAAACGAGGCAGGGTGAGCTGAGGACATGGAGATGGAAGTGAAACTCTTAGCTATTGTTATGATGGACAAAGGAGAAAATGCAATTTGACAAGAGTCATGACAGGATAAATAAGCAAACTTGAATTTTCTTTAGGGTCTTCCTGGATGGCAGCAACAATAACCAAAAAATGTCTGCTGAGGAAGAGAACATATTTGATGTGTCAACCTAAAGTCTGCATTGACAGCTATTGTAGAGTTACTACCTTCAGATCTATGTTCTATTCAATGGCAGCCACTGGTCATACATAGCTACTGAACATTTGAAACAAGGCTTAAGAATTGAGATTTGCTGTATGTATAAAATACACACTGGATTCAAAGACACGATACAAAAAGAATGCATGCAATCTACGAGTAGCATTTTTCATACTGATAACATGATGAAGTATTTTGGATATATTTGATAATAGTACACAAAATTAAAACTAATTTCAAATGTTAGCTATTAGAAAATTTTAAATTGTTGTCATTCCTCAATGGAAGCAACCGCTTTAGGAGCAAATACTCACTGACATTAAGTAGAAAGGGGAAAGGGATGTCTACTGTGCAGAGGACATTTACCAAAGAACTACACTGTTTCTGAAAAATCTGCTTGTAATCAATCAGATAAGTTAAAAACCCCATTCCTGGCTTAAGACAATATACAGAATTTTCCAAGAATATAAGTGCTACGCAAATTGTAAGGTACAGCACTCAGAATTATTGGGAACTTTTACCAGTATGTTTGTCACTTACTATTGTCACTGACAATAATGACAAAAAATACATCTGCACTTGTATCATCACAAATATATGTAATAAAGGAGATTCTTTTGTTAAAGAGTTAGAACCAAACATTTACGTAGCAGAGATAAATAAAAAAAACAATACTCTCACTGAATTACATTAATAAAGCTTGAAAAATAGTACCACAACACTTTTAGGTTTATCCTGAATGTATATGCTAAGTATTTTCAGCACAGGGATAAAACAATCAGTTTGTGAAAACTTCATATAACATTACTGCCTTTGAAGCTACCCATATCTTTCTTACTTACACATGTAAGATGCATATGTTAATAGAGATTTTATAAAATTTTAAAAAGACAGGCACATGGAAAAAATGAAGTTGAATTGAATCCCCCTCCTCACAACCTATTCAAAATTCAAAATGAATCACAGACCTACATGTCAGATTTAAAATTATAAAACTCGTAACACAGGCCTAAATCTTCAACAAAATTACATGCAACAAAGGAAAAATACAGATAAACCGGACACTGTCAAAAACTTTTGTGCTTTAAACAAAAAGTGAGAAGATAATCCACAGAATGGGAAACACAGTTGGCCCTCTGTATCCATAGCTTCAATAAATCAGATAGGAAATAGGAAAAAGTACCATATTGAACATGTACAGATTTTTTAAAGCATTATTCCCTATACTTAACAATTATTTACATAGTATTGACATAGTAATCTGAAAAATGATTTGAAATGTAGGAGAAGATGTGTGGGACTTGAGCATCCACAAGTGAAATAGTCAGTAAGGTTCCACATTGTGTGATTTCATGTATATGTAACACTCAGAACAAGCAAATTTGTAGCGATAAAAAACACTTTCTAAGAGCTGAGGGCAAACAGGAGACTAGGAGTGACTGATAGTTAAATGATTTTTTTTCTAGTAGTGAAAATGTCCTAAAATCAACTTCAGTGTAACTTTCATCAAGAGTAAAAAACCACTGTCTTGCTGTGTGTGGTGGCGCGCACCTGTAATCCCACGAACTCGGGAGGCTGAGACAGAAGGATGGATCTCCAGTTCAAAGTCAGCCTCAGCAACTTAGCAAGGTCCTAAAGTAACTTAGTGAGACCCTCTCTCAAAATAAAAATATAAGAAGGGCTGGGAATGTGGCTCAGTGGTTAAGCACCCTGGGCTCAATCCCCAATACCAAAAAGACCCTCACAACTTACCCAGCTTAGACATAGCTCCTAAAATAAAGAAACATTAACTTGAGAGTGAAAAAAATTAAATACATAATAGCTTAGATAACCCTCAGATTTGCCTAGCTCAAAAATAGTTCCTAAAATAAACAACCTAAGAGTGAAAAAAATTAAATACATAATACAACATGAATGAACCTTGAAAACGTGCCACATGAAAGAAGCCAGTCACGAAAGACCACAGACCATACAATCCATTTATATGGAAAATATTCAGAGAAAAATCTTTAGAAACAAAGTAGACAATTGGGGAGTTGGGAATGGAAGGGAAAAAATGAAAGGAACTGCTAATGGACATGCAGTTCTGTTGTAGCTCAGATCTTTAAACTATTCAAGGTAAAATATTTTCAGAAGGGGTAGCTGGGTCTAATCAGATTCAAAATCACTCTTTTAGTGAAAGGAGCAGCCAGGTAATCTAGGCTTCAATTAAGATTTTAGTTCTAGGGGCTGGAGCGGTGGCTCAGCGGTTTTGGCGCTTGCCTGGCAAGCGCGAGGACCCGGGTTCAAACCCCAGCACCACGTACACAACGGAGTGTTGGAGCAACTAAGGCCATATGAAAAACTAAATAAAGCTGTTTAAAAAAAAAAAAGATTTTAGTTCTAACTCAATCAAAAAAGTGGGCATCTAACCTTATGGTCATCGACACCTATCAAATTTAAGATATTGCTTGACAGTGCACAGGACTGCTAATGTCACAATAAAAGTGTAAAATGCTATACTTATGAATTACAGTCTATCCCTCTACTCTCCTTTGCACTCTGCCTATTTCTTGTTCAATCTTTAGATCTCAGTTTAAATGCCACACTCTCAGAAACACCTTTCCTGACCACCCAATTTAAAGCAACCCCTCAGAACATACCTCTTCTGCACAGTTTTTCTTTTGTACATTCCACATTGCTTCTTATATTCTTGTTTTCAAGAATTAGCTAAATGGCTAGTCTAAGGAAGGAAAGTATTACTCTGCCAAGCCAGAGGATCGCTCAACTGTACAAATTAGGAGACCAGCCTGGGGAACAGTGAGACAACATTTCAAAATAGGATGATGATGATGATGGTGATGATGATGGTGGTGGTGGTGGTGGTAGTGATGGAGGAGATTAAGTATTACTAAGATAAAGAATAAAGTTTTTAAAAAGATAAGCAGGCAATGAAATTGAAAACTGAGGATTATCCTTCTCCAAGCCTTTAAAGAACAATGTAACAAGAGAACAGAGCCAAGTCCTCACATATTCGCAGACGTCTTCAAGTACTTTCACCTTGCAATTCTATTTAATTAAACAACCTCAGAATGGGTGAAAATGAACAAAAAGAAATATTCCAAGTGCATGTTATACCCTGTATCTCTCTCACACACACACACTTAAAACTGCTGCATTAAGACACTATAAAAAAAAACTATGAGCAGGGCTGGAATGGTGGCTCAGAGGTTATAGCGCTTGCCTGGAATGCACAATGCAAGTTCAAACCCCAGCACTACGTACACAACCGAGTGTTTGAGCAACAAAAATCACATGAAAAACTAAAGTTGATTCTCTCTCTCTCCCCTTCCTTTAAAAAAAAAAACTAGGAAGGTCATTTAACACAAGAGAGTTCAACTGGGTCCAAAGAAAAAGAGAGTAAACTTCAATTAAAGGAATATGAGCAATAGCATGAAAAGTAGGAACACAGATGGTAACACTGAGTAAAAGCAGTCTGACAAGAATATAAATTCCAATATGGAGATAATAAGGATATAAAGCAGAGCTAAACCAATGACTACTCAGGGGCCCTGGATGCTATGTTAAGGAGAAAATGGACCCCAAGTTCTAAACAAGGAACCTACCTATCACTGGAGTATATTTTTTATGTTTGTGAACACTATTGAGGGGATTATGAAAAAGCATACTAAAAGAATATTTTTAAGAATAACAGAAAAACTGAAGAGAATTTATTCTTCAAAAATGGCTTCCTAATTTCCCCCAACTTTTCTAAATTCACAGAACTCTTTTCCTTATATGTTTAAATGAATGTGTTAATATATTAGTTAAACTTCAATAAAAAAATTCCTTGACCAAAGCATATATTCTGCCTACATTCCTGCCCACACTGTTTCAACTACTTCCTTTATAGAAAAAATGGCAATGCTTTCTCATTTATGCACTTTTCATGTCCACTACAAGAGAAACTCCTCGAGCCCAGGAATCTAGCCCATAATGCCATATAATCTGTGAGTACACAATGCATGCATGGGTCAGTTAGTAGACTGAAACAAAAGCATCAAAAAGGGAGTTGCCCTTTTTCTTATTCATGGGAGATTCAAGATTAATTCCTAGTCCAAACATGTTCTCAAGAACCTATGGATTCCATATAACATCATTTAAAAGAACATATAACATTAGTTAAAAATATATACAGGTATATATAATATTTAAAATACACTGAAAAACATGATTTAAAGATACAGAGACTCTAGAGACAAACTGTCAAAAATCTGGGTATTGGTGAGAAATCCTGTGTTTCACATGTTGGTATATCAACATCACCTGCTAAATATAAATTATTATGGCAAGGCAAAAAAGTTTTTAGACATACAATACCTGCAACACCCACTGAAAATCTACCACTTGATACTTACTGAAAATTACTTTAGCCTTCATTCTAATTGGTAACACCAATTAGAGCACTGTTTTTTCTAAAAATGTAGTATTAAAGAGAGAAAAGGCATCATATTACACAGAAATGCTACAGATGTCTTCAATATTGTTCATGTGTATCCCAGGAGAGACATGTGCACACCAAACAGCATTTATTCTAAAACTCCATCTGTTTTAGCTGTTTAGTCATCCTGTTCTTGAGGTCTGCATTTTTGGATATAGCTAACTAAAAAATCTAACACTGGACACCTTATGTCTAGTTATGCTTCAACTGTAAAACAGTTATACTTTAAAGGGAAAAGAAAACATTACCACATTGTTCAAAACTTTATACATGTTAAGACACAAATGTAAATGTTACTTATTATAAGATACTTTAAAAACAAAAGCTCAAAATAATCAGCAGAGAGAAACTGCTAAAAACATATTTACTAGTACTGGCTAGTCTACATATCAATTTTATGACAATATGCTCTGGACATCTCTTCACTCTCCCCTTAGTACCAATCTTCCCACCCATTCCATCCATCCTCCTTACCCATAACAACTACAGCCAGGTTTAGATATAACATAATATAATATTATATATATGTTTACTGAAAAGCCAATTCAAACTTTCAAGGATCAAGTAATTCCTACAGTATATAATTCATTCGAAAAACAGATTCAAATCAGAAAAGCAACCAACCTCAAAATTCTGACAAGGTAACAAGAACCAAACTGGGGGCAAAGTTCAACAAAAGAGTGCTTGCGTAACATACATTAGGTACTGTGTTCTAGTCCCAGCACTGGAGGATGGGGGAGAGGAAACCAGAACTATAGAATAAGAAAATTAAAATGATTCACAACTAAATATGCTTAATACAGAAATGCACAATGAAAAGACATGGATACTGTTCTTGAATATTAATTTTTTAAATATGCTATCAACAGATATTAAGAGCATAATGGGAAAAAATTCAAACAGATCTATCTGTAACAAAGCATAACAGCTATAGGCATAGACAAATGTATCCTTTCCATGAAAATAATCCACTACCAATAGGGATAACTTTTACATAATTCACCACGAGGTAAGATCTTTTAACAACAAGAACATTCACCAAATTCTATTTCTATCATTATTGTTAAAATTGCAATACTATTTTATCTGATTTTCTAAAACTATACTGTATTAACAGGAATTAAACAGAAAAGCATTAGTAAAGAGTTCCATCCATATGGGCTCTTTTTCTGCATAAACTGTACCCAAAGATAAAACTGTACCAACTTGTGAAATTTTTTTCCACTTGATCTATCCAGACATCTTCATTCATCAGTAAACAAAACTGTCATCTTTTTTATTTTGTTTTTAGTATGGGGATTGAATCCAGAGCCACTTATCCAATGAGTCACATCCCCAGCCCTTTTTATATTTTATTTAAAGACAGGGCTTTGCTAAGTTGCTTAGCGTCTCAATAAGTTACTGAGGTTGGCTTTGAACTTGCGATCCCTCTGCCTCAGCCTCCTGAGCCACTGGGATGACAGGGGTGCACCACCATGCCCAGCATGACTGTCACCATTTTTAATGACATTTTACTCCTCCACATGCATATGCATATATAATATAAATGAAGGACATTTATGTTCTCCATTTATATCCTTGTTGGCAATCCCAATATGTGTAAGAAATCAGCAATATGTAATCAAAATAATCATAAAGTTATCTTAAGAGACTACTTCCAAACTGACTTTAAAAGCCATTGATTCAATGATTGAAGTGAAAAATATTTTGACAAATAAACCATACAGCACAACTTATATGAAAAATTACACTAAAAGTAGACTAAGATGACAGCTTGACACCATGTTTCTAAATTTGCCCTCTATAACTATCAAAATTAACCAAAAGAACCATAAAAGGACATGCAATCAAAACCAAAGGGAACAGCCACAACCCAACTGGTGCCACTGTCCGGTAAGTTTCAAGAGACAAATCTGTACTGCTGTACAAAGTTAAGTACTAAAATTCCAATTCCTCTAAAATGTACATATTTTGAAAACATATGACCAAGTTAGAAAAGGGTCAATTGTCCCATCAAACTAACTTTTCTTTTGCCCCAAGGAAGTAGAGATCTGCCTAAATCACAGAATGCCTGTCTAAACCTACTTTGCCTAGACCTCTAAATGTGATCTCTGGAAAGAGAATTCATCAAATACAGTGGAAGTACAAAGAAAACATAACCTTTTTACTTTATCACTCTTCTCTAAATACACAACTTTTACTGAAGTATACTAAAGATTACAAACCTTCAAATATTAAGGGACAATTAGAAGAAGTGTCCAAGTGAATAAACAGAATCAACGGAATTCAATCATACAGCCCATCAAAAGAATAACTTCCCACAAGACAAGTACAGATACCTCCCACTCAAAGCCTGTACAGAGATCAAATGTGTACACAACATAAAAAGGTGAAAATACTTAGAAATCTCAGAATAACCAAGTTTTTTTTTTAACAAATTTCATTCTATCTCAAAGAGTAAAGAAAACAAACTGAAACAAAGCATAAAAAGACAATGCAAAAAAGGGGGTAAGCTAGAATAAGATGAAATCAAAGAAATTAAAATCACGTTAGAGGTAACAAAAGAGGGGCTGGAGCACTGGCTCAGTAATTACGGAGCTTCTTGGCATGCACAAGCATGCAAGTTTAAGCCCCAGTACCACATACACAACAAAGTCTCAGAGCAACAAAAGCCACATGAAAAACTAAATAAAAGTTAATTCGTTCTCTTAAAAAAAAAAAAAGTAACAAAAGAATCAACGTTGCTGAAATCAACCATGAGGAACACAGATCAGAGAAAGACCATAAAGCATATAAGGACACAAAAGGACAAAGATGAAAGCACACAGATAAGATGCTAGATACTGAAAAACGAAGATAACAAAGGCAAACTGAAGGTTTGGCGTGAAAAAAGAAATAAATAGAAAGCAGGAAGAACGCTCAAGAGTATATAAAGAAACAAAACTTTCCCAAAATAAAGAAGTTCTGAATCTGTACACCGAAAAGGTATACAATAATAGGAAAACTTTCTCAAACCTAAGAATTTAACCTCTGAAGCATCCATAACTTGAGCAGAGAACAAGAAAAATCAAAATAATGAAATTTTTAACAATCCCATGTCCAAAGTTAGTAAGTGGAAGGCAAAGATGGACTGGAGTCCTTGTCCTAATCTTTTTCACACATTAACACTAATGCACCATAATTTATACCTATCTGACATTTGATTACAAGTTAAAGGTAAACCTCTTCAAATAAGGCATAATGAAAAGCCTAAATATTGCCAATTTATTAAATTTTGCTACCTTTTTACTCACTTAAAAGTATATTCGGTGGGGTGGTGTTGGAGCAGTGGCTCAACGGTTAAAGCTTGCCTGGCATGTGCAAGTACATGGCTTCAAACCCCAGAACCCACGTACACAACTAAGTGTCAAAGCAATAAACGCCACGTCAAAAACTCAATAAAAAACTGATTCTCTGTCCTCTCTTAAAACACACACACACACACACACACACACACACACACATATCCAAGGGCTAAGGGGCCAAGTTCAAACCCCAGCATCACGTACACAACGAAGTCCCAGAGCAACAAAGGCCACACGAAAAACTAAATGAAACAGATTCTCTTTCTTTCTCTCTCTGTCCCTCTCTCTTTTTTTTTTTTTTAAGTGTATATCCAAATTTTGTCATTTCCCTTAAAGAACTAGAGAAAAGTTCTTAGGAAATCTTTTGATGAAACCCTAGCCAACCTCACAAAAAGAAAAGAAGCAAATCAACAAAATCAGAGATGAAAATGGTGAAATCATTCAAATCCCTCTGAAATATAGAGAATAAGAACCTACTTTGAGAATTTATATTCCAATAAGATGGATAATCTGAAAGACATGGACAAGTTTCTTAATATATATGTCATGCCCAAATTGACACAAGAAGATATAAGAACCCTTAAAATAGACCAATATCAATTAATGAAATTGAGTCAGCAATTAAAAGCCTAACTAAAAAGAAAGCCCAGGTCCTGATGGATTTTCAGCCAAATTCTACCAGACCTTTACAGAAGAACTAACACCTCTCTATAAAATTATTCCAAGAAATTGAAAGAGATGGAATACTCCCAAATACTTTGATGAAGCAAACCAAACCCTGTACTGAAACCCGACAAAGACACATCAAGGAAAAAAAACTACAAACCAATATCCCTGATGAACATGGACACAAAAATCCTTAATAAAATACTATCCAAGTGCATTAAAAAGTACATTTCTACACCATGACCAATTGGGTTTCATTCCAGGGATGTAGGGATGGTTCAATATATGCAAATCAATAAATGTAATCCATCACTTAAACAGAAGCAAGGACAAAAATCAATCTTCTAAATAGACACAGAAAAGGCCTTTGATAAAATCCAACACCCTTTTTTTCATGTTTAAAACACTAGAGAAGCTAGTCGACTCTTATTCAATATAGTTCTCAAAACACTAACCAGAGAGCAATCATGCAAGAGACGGAGATCAAAGGGATACAAATAAAGAAAAAGTCAAACTATTTCTATTTGCTGATGATATGAACCTACACCAAGAAGACCAAACAAACTCCACCAAAAACTGCTAGAACTTATCAATGAATTTGGCATTGTAGCAGGATACAAGATCCGCACCTATAAATCAACAGATTTTCTGTACTCCACCAGTGATTCAGCCGATGAAATCAGGAAAACCACTCTATTCACAATAACCTCAAAAAACACAAAATACTAGGAAATTAATCCAACCAGGGAGGCAAAAGACCTCTACAAGGAAAATTAAAGAAATAGAAGACCTGAGAAAATGGGAAAATAACCCATGTTCTTGGATAGGCAGAATATAATCAAAATGGCTACTCTGCCAAAGGTGCTATATAGATTCAATGCAATCCCCATCAAGGTACCAAAGACATTCTTCACAAATACAGAAAAATCAATGCTTAGATTCATTTGGAAAAATAAAAGACCCACAGAAGCCAAAATAATACTTAGTAATAAACAAAACACCAAAGCAGGAAGCATCACAATACCAGATCTAAAACTATACCATAGAGCTGTAGTTATACAAATGACTGGTGTCAAAACAGACATGAAGACCAACAGAATGAAATAGAAGATACAGAAATTAAACCACAATTTTGTAGCCAGACACAAAGGTGGCAAAAATATAACTTGGAAAAAAATATAGCCTTTTCAACAAATGGAGCTGGGAAAATTGGACAACCATATGCAGAAAAATGAAAACTGGATACAAATCTCCCACCCTGCATAAAATTCAAATTGAAATAGATCAAAGATCTAGGAATTAAACTAGGTATCTTACAACTGTTAGAAGAAAAAAAAAAGGCTCTACACTCTACCATATAAGAGCTGGCACTGATTTCCTTAACAAGACTCCCATAGTGCAAGAATTAAAACCAAGAATCAATAAGTGGGATGCCACTAAACTAAAAAAGCTTCTGCATAGCTAAGGAATCAATTAAGAACGTGAAGAGAGCCTACAAAATGGGAGAAAATCATGGCCTGCTACACCTGACAGGGGTCTAATATCCAGAATATACAGAACTCAAAAAGCTTAAAATACCAAACACACAAATAACCCAATCAATAATAAATGGGCAAAAAGAGCTAAACAAAAACTTCTCAACAGAAGAAATGAAAAATGACAATAAAATTATAAAAAAATGTTCAACATCTCTAGCGCTCAGGGAGATGGAATCAAGACTTAAGATTTCACTTCACCCAGTGAGAATGGCAAAGCTCAAGAATACAACTAACAACAAATGCTGGAGAGGGCGTGGGGGAAAAGGAGCCCTCATACATTGCTGGTGGGACTACAAACTAGTATCACCACTCCAGAAAGCAGTATGGAGACTCTTCAAAAAACTAGGGATGGAACCACCATATGACCCAGCCACCCCACTACTGGATATTTTCCCAGAAGACAGAAATTTGGCATACTACAGCAATATAGCTACATCAATTTTTATAGCAGCACAATTAACAATAGCTGAATTATGGAATCAATCCAGATATCCATCAGTGGGTCAAGAAGTTGTGGTGTAGGGTCTGGAGCTGTGGCTCCGCGGTTACAGTGCTGCTTGGCATGCAGAAGTACACGGGTTCAAACCCCAGCACCCACGTACACAACTAAGTGTCAGAGCAACGAAAGCCATGTGAAAAACTCAATAAAAATTGATTCTGTCTCTGTATCTCTCTGTCTTAAAAAAAAGCTGTGGTGTATATGTGTATACGTGTGTGCGTGTATACTAAGCTGAAATATTTTTAAAGTTTAAAAAATCTTTTATAAACTACAAAATGAAATCTATCTCAGAACAGATTAATAAAAGACATACAAGAACAACTGGTCTCTCCCCTTTAACAGCCTTTTTTTTTTTTTTTTAACAGTGGCCTGCAAAGTATCACTTACAGAACACTGGTGGAATAAAAGGCTGCAATTTAAAAGCAGTAATGTCTCCTAGGAAATTTCCAATTTGCTGACAATTCTCAGTTCCCAAATTAATCCAAACTACTAGCAGACCTAGACACAGATGTCACTCATACATATCCAAAACACTTTCTTCACCTGACTTCCAGAAGACTCGTTCTCTTCCTGTCTGCTAGCCATTCCTCAGTCTTCTTTGCTATAGTCCTCCTATTCCTGACTTCTTACTATTACAGTCACACAAAGATTAATTCTCAGCTCTTACTATTTTTGTATGTACAGTAGTTGTAAACAAATTTCTTATTGATCAAACCCATTCAACTTAACATATTGCCTACGGCTGCTTTTGCCCTAATGGGTAGTTCCAACTAATGAAAGTTCTACTTAATTTTTCAATGTCATTAAAATGGGCCAACAATATGCATTTAGTAGAAATTGTACTTCAAATCTTTCCCTGGCTAACATTAAGTAGTAGGATCCTCTCTTATGATGCTGGGCTGTGGCGGTGTGATGCCAATTCCATTCAGCCATATGATCATGAAGGTAAAAGAACTATATTTTACAGTGTACTGTGTTGTTAGGCAGCGATGTTCAGTAGGGTAGGTGAATTATTTGACATAACTTACAACAGGTTTATTGGAACATAATCCCAACATAAACCAAAGAACATCTAGATTTTTAAGAAACCCTATGACTGCAAACCCAAAAATATTCATTATGTGGCCTTTACAGAAAGTCTACAGAACCCATCTTTACTCACTTTCTATATAGTAGACAGAACATTAGTTTTTTTTCAGTTCCAATCATATACTAATGACTGCAGTCCTATTCTCTACATAACCATCTGCCTATTCATTATTTCCACTTCGTTTCTGAACCAGCATCTGGGATGTAAGATGAACCAAAGAACAAAACCCCTGCTGATTCTCCCCACACCACAAACTTTTTGTTCTGTATTTTTCATCCCAATAAATGACAACTCCATATTACAACTGCTTAAGACTGAAAATCTTGGCAGTCATTCTTTAACTTCAATTTGTCAACTGCTTCTTTCAAAATACATCAAGAATCTCATCACTTTATTGCTATCACCCTAATCCAAGTCATCAATCTCTCAACTAGGACTGATAAATCTCCCAAAGTGATCTCCCTGCTTCTCCATTTGCTCCTTTTATTCACAAAGAGTAAGCCAAGCATCCTTCCAAGGTAAAAACTCCTATTCAAAGGAAAAGACTACACCCTTTTCTTAAGCAAAAGTCCCTGCATTACCTGGCCTTTGCTATCTCTATGAGCACGTTTAATCATTTGCTCACACTAAAAAACACTGGTGGCTATATTCTTCCAAACACACTCTTACTGGAAGACCATAACACATTTACTATTCTCTACATAGAACACATTTCTTTCACCCCTATATATCCACAATTCCTAGCTTCCTCGTTTCTTAACAAAATAACAACTCTTATTTCCGAAACATACCTTACTTCCCTTATTCAGCTTAATTTTTCTACAAAGCAGTGCTTATCTCTAACTCTTCTCAATACATACATCTGTGCATGTTACATAGGTATCTCATGGAAACCACTACCCTCCCTCTAAAGGTTCATCTTACACATATCACTTGTTATATTAACAAATTCAGTTGGACTGATTTCTATCAAATGCAATACTCTCATTTGTCATTTTTAGGATTTTCTGTTATGCTCCAATTTATCAACACTTGCCAAATAAAAAAGTGTACAGTGTAAATAATCTTTTTCCCCCCAATCTTTTTAGAGCATCCTTATTCTAAGATAGCCTTGGGATTCCTGATCATGAAGCAAACCATTTTATTTGGTTTTTGTTTAATATGATTTTAGTCTGATATACTGACGTGCAATAACAAGGGCCAATGTGAAAAATTCTGAACATATGCAGGTTGGTTTGCTTGCATAAAACAATTTATTTGTAAATGTACATCGTTATACATAATTAAACTGGAGGTCATTAGTTTGAGGCCATTCTAGCATTTTGACTTCCTACATAAGCAAAATTAAACTTAAGCTCAGCTAATTGCAGGCAGGCAACTGAGCATTAGTTATATTGTCTTGAACTTTCCACATGGGTAGTCCAAATAAGGCAACTGCTTAACTTTTTGCAAATCAATTTAATGTCTTTGTGCTGCTCCTGCTTTTCCCTTCAATAACCTCTGGTGGAGACCTCAAATAGTTTGCGGTCTAATCATAAATCATTGTTTGCTCAAATTGGCTCTAATCATAAATGTTGTTAGCTCAAATCAACAGGAAAAAAATGTGGAAAATTTCATGAAGTTTTATCTCAAAATATTGAATCTGTAGAAATTTCTTAAGAGGACAGACCAAAAGAATACCCAGAAGGCATCTCTCAGAAAGCGATTCAAGTGTCCCTTGAAAGTATTGTCTTAACATCTATGAAAACTCTACCCAAGGTGGGCATGATAGTGCATGTTGTAACCCAGCTACTTGGGAAGCTGAAGCAGAAAGCTCACAAATTTGTGGCCAGGCATGGCAACTTAACAAGACCTTGCATAAAAATAAAAATAAAAAAGACTGGGGATGTAGCTCAAACCCAGCATCAGAAAACATCAACAGAGAACCCACAGAATGGGAGAAAATTTTTGCCTGCTACACCTCGGACAGAGGGCTGATATCCAGAATTTACAGGGAACTAAAGAAATTAAAATCCAAACTCACAAAAAATCCAATCGATAAATGGGCTAAAGAACTTAAAAGAAACTTCTCTCCAGTTGAAGTTCAGAAAGCCCATAAATACATGAGAAAATGCTCTACATCATTAGCTATAAGAGAAATGCAAATCAAAACTTCAATGAGATACCACCTCACTCCTGTTAGAGTGGCAAAAATGAAAAATACAAACAACGACAGATGCTGGAGGGGCTGTGGGAAAAGAGGAACACTGTTACACTGCTGGTGGGACTGCAAACTGGTTCAGCCACTATGGAAAGCAGTAT
>PVKS010041485.1:0-16002 GCA_004027875.1 Aplodontia rufa
GTCCTGAGTCCTGGAAAAAAAAAAAAAAAAAAAAGAAGTCACTGGGATTACAAGCTCATACCACTTTTCTTATATATTAAATTTTGAATTAAAAAGGGTATCCCAGGGGCTGGAGCTGTGGCTCGGCAGTTGTGGCAGTTGCCTGGCATGTGTGAGGACGCAGGTTCAAACCCCCAGCACCATGTACAAAATGAAGTATTCAAAAAACAAAAGTGAAATGAAAAACTAAATAAGTTGATTCTCTCTCTCTCACTGTTCCTCTCTCTTTAAAAAAAAAAAAAAGGGTATTCCAGGGCTGGAGTGTGGCTCAGGGGTGGATCGCTTGCCTGGCATACAGGAGGAACTGGGTTAGACTCCAGCATCACATACACAACTAGGTGTCAGAAAAACAAAACTCAGTTGGAAAAAAATAAGTGAAAATTGACTCACTCTTTCTTTCTCACTCTCCCTCTCTTAAAAAAAAATAAAATAAAATTCTAGCAGCCGGGGAGGCTGAGGCAGGAGGATTCCAAGTTCAAACACAGCTTCAGCAACTTAGGCCCTAAGCAACCTAGCAAGACCCTGTCTCAAAATTTAAAAAATAAAAAAAGACCAGGGATGTGACTCAGTGGTTAAGTGCCTCTGAGTTCAATTCCCGGTATGAAAAGGAAAAACAAAAACAAAAACAAAACAAAACAAAACAAAAAAAACGGTGGAGGAGGAGCTGGGCCTTGAGTTCCATCCCCAGCATTGCAAAAATTAAAAAATTAATAAATGGGGTAGGGGATTTAGTTCAGTGGTAGAGCCCTTGCATAGCACTCTCAAGGCCCTGAGTTCAGTGGTCATTGCCCCTAAAAAAAAAAAAAGAAGAAGAAGAAGGAATTGAAGCAGGAAGCAGGAAATCATTCTAGAGAGAAGGAATTGTACTTGAGACAGCTGGCTATATTCAGGGAACAAAGTTTCATCATTCTGTTTGAATAGTGAGGAATAAAGAGAATTTTTAATTTTGTCTTAAAAGCAGAAACTTGCACTTGAATAGAATCCTGTACTTTATAAAACACCTTTGCACATAACGGCTCATTTAATTATTTGTCATCTTCAAGGACAAGTATTCCTACTTATGGATGAGGAACTAGGCTCAGAAAAGTTAGATGATATATTTGTGGATATTGTTGGAAGAGAAAAAAATTTAAAAGAGTATGCACAAACAGTAGTGATTTTATAAAATGTGATTTTAGTCTTTCCTTTGTTGGCTTAATTGTATTTTCTGATATCTCTGCAAATGCACATGTATAGCTTAAGAAGTAAAGACTTAAAAAAAAAATAAGGCAGGAGGAAGAAGGAAGGGAACATGAAAAAATATAAATGACTTCTTCAAATGGTTGGTCCTGCTGTGAGGACACAATGGCTAACAACAGAAAACATACAAGAAAGCAACCAGGCTTGGCAATGCAGCCCTGAATCCTTGGGACTTTGAAGACCTAGGTATGGGGATTGCAAGTTCAAGGCCAAGTTCAGCAATTAGTGAGGCCCTGTCCCAAAATAAAAAAAATAAAAAGGACTGGGAATGTGGCTAACTGGTTAAGCACCCCTAATCCCCAGTATCAAAAAAGAAAATAAATACAAGAAATTAGCTAACATTTGAAAAAATGTTGAAATATTCATTCTTACAAGTAATCAAAGAAATGCAAATTAAAATAATCTGTAAAAAACTGTGTCAATTATATTAACAACACTTTCTCAAGGATGAGGGTGTGGTGAAACGGATAGTCATTTATTGCTGATAACATTGTAAATTGGTACAATTCACTTAGAACATGATTTGGCAGCAAGTAACTAGAGCTATAAAAATGTTTACACCCTGTAGAAATAATCTAAAACAAGGAAACACTTTTTTTAAAGAAAGGGAGAGAGTAAGTGAGAGAGACAGAATCAATTTTATTTATTTTTTCATGTAGACTTTGTTTCTCTGACACTTAGTTGTATATGTGGCACTGGGGTTTGAACCTGGGTCCTTGTGCATGCCAGGCAAGCACTCCAAACTGCTGAGCCACTGCTCAAGCCCTCAATATTTTTTTTTCTGGAGGAAAAAAAAAGATGTTTACATAAGCATTATTTTTTTTTAAGAGAGAGGGACAGTGAGAGAGAGAGAAAGAGAATCAATTTTATTTAGTTTTTCATGTGGCTTTTGTTGCTCCGACGCTTCGTTGTATATGTGGTGCTGGGGTTTGAACCCATGTCCTCACGCTTGCCAGGCAAGCGCCGGAACTGTTAAGCCACTGCTCTAGCCCCTACATGAACATTATTAAGGTAGTAGGGCATACCCCATTCAGACAGCCGGTATAAGTCTGGATATTTATTTATTTGTTTTCTTTTTTTTTTTCAGAGCTAAGGGCCGAACTCAGGTCCTTGATCATGCTAGGCAAGCGCTCTGCCACTGAGCTAAATCCCCAAGCCCCCTGGATATTTATGATGGGTGGGTCCATCATCTTCTGGACATTTATGTGCACCAACTGTTACACATAGGGGGTATGGCAGTATAATTCAGTGGTAGAGCACTTCCCTGATGTGCTCCAAGCCCTGGGTTCAGTCCCCAGCTTCACACATACAAAAAAGATATACACAAGGGAGAGGGATTTTTGATTCTTGGCTGAAAGGAAAATGAGATGTTGTGTGCTTAAGAGAATGAAGGAGGGTGGCCTGGATTGTCTTCTCCCTCCTCCGCAGTATAACTCAACTTCTTGAGATTTAAGAGGAAAAGTTCAGTCTTCAGAAGAATGCTCTTTTCCCTTTTTTTATTTTGTTTTTGTTTTGGTACCAGTGGTTGAACTCAGGGGAGTTTAACCACTGAGCAACATCCCCAGTCCATTTCATTTTGGGACAGGGTCTCCCTCAATTGCTAAGGCTGGCTTTGAATTTGCAATGCTCCTGACTCAGCCTCCCAAGCCATGTGGGCATGTACCACATCACCATGTCTGACTTTTTTATTGTTATTTTGGTGTTTGTGTGTACGTATATATGTTTCTTGAGAAATAAGAAGAAAAGTTATACTTCTTAATTTAAAGGATTTCTCTCTCTCTTTCTTCCTCTCTCTCTCTTTTTCTTTCTTTTTTTTTAGTTTTGTAGTACTAGAGATTGAACTCGGGAGGGCCACTGAGCGACATTCTCACACCTTTTTTTATTTTGAGAAAGTCTTGCTAAGTTCCCCAGGCTGGCCATGAACTTGCAATCTTCTATCTCAAACTCACATTGTGTGCCACCACACACCCAGCTAACATGATTTTTTTTTCAGGGCTGAGGATAGAACTCGGGGCCTTGCATATGCTAGGCAAGAGCTCTGTCACTAAGCTAAATCCCCAACTCCTTGCTAACATGATTTTTAAAGATTATCTGTAGTGGTGCATATAACTAGAGCTTGTTCATTTTCCCAGTTGTATAGTATTCTGCTATATGAATGGCCATCTAGGTCAGACGTAGGGCCACAAATGCACATTTTATCCAGCACCCCAGGTAAGACTGATGAAGGTAGTGGTTGGTTCACATTTTCAGAATTAATGTCTTAGAGAACAAAATTCAAACTCTTATCTATTGGTCTCCTAACTCCCTAAATGTTTTAATTTTAGTTAAACCGCTCCTCTACCTTTTCTAAAACAATTTGCCTATCTTTCTTTACCTAGATTATTTTTATTCTTCAAGTCTCCCCTTTAAATGATAAATTCCTCCAAGGCAAAGATTATCATTATCATCATTGTCATTGACATTTACAGAGCAGATACAATGTACTGGGTACTGTACAAAGGGTTTTATGTGTATCAGATCCTCACCTAGACCCATGAAGAAGGTACTATGATTATCCTCATTTTACAGGTAAGGAAATAAAGATCAGAAATATTAAGTAATTTGCCCAAAGTTGAGTTGGAGAAGTTGCTTAGTGATTATGGTGCTTGCCTGGCATGTGCGAGGACGGATTTGTATGTGGATGGTACTCCTTAAATATTTGTTGTGCTAAACTGAAAGGAAAAGTCAAGGAAACCTAACAGAAAACTGTGTAGTTCAGATGATGGCAATGGGAATGGAAAAAAGCTGGAAGCAAGAAGTGGTATGCCAAACTATAAGAGAGCTAACATCTAGGGAGAGGGAGACTGGGGGAAGAACTGAGGAATAGAAAAGACCTGTGCGTTTTTTTGCTTTGGGCACTTTCTGCCTTTCTTGGAAACACAAGGTGCTTTTATAGGTTTTTGTTGTTGTTTGTTTGTTTATTTTTTTTGAGAGAGAGAGAATCAATTTTATTTAGTTTGTCATGTGGCCTTCGTTGCTCTGAGACTTTGTTGTGTATGTGGTGCTAGGGTTTGAACTCCTGCATGCAAGTAAAACACAGTAACCATTGAGCCACCACTCCAGCCCCCTGTTTGTTTGGTTTTTTTTTTTTTTTTTTTTTTAAGAGAAAATGGAGGCAGATACTATATGACTTGGCACCAGTGAAATATAGGAAACAAGGGAGAAGAAACTCAAGCTGGTCAGGAGTTTCTGGCAAGAATATATAGAAGAGTGTAGAATCACTTGCAGAAAAACATCGTAGGATGTTTTGGGAAGAGATACTGACTATAATTTGGAGGTGCTGAGCTTGGGAGGGAGCAGATCCACCTTGCTTGTCTTTGCAGGTCAAGCAGTTGGACTTGTAGATATGAAGTTCCAGAGAGTTTGGGACAGGCTCACTTTCTGAGAGCTGATAATTGAAGATAGATTAGCATGTGAACTGGGCAAGGTGCGTGCCTGTAATCCCAGCAATTTGGGAGGCAGAAGCAGGAGAATTAAAAGTTAGAGGTGAGGTTCTTTCTTTTTTTTTAAAGAGAGAGGGACAGTGAGAGAGACAGAGAAAGAGAGAAACAACTTTATTTAGTTTTCACATGGCCTTAGTTGCTCCAACACTTAGTTGTGTACGTGGTGCTGGGGTTTGAACCCAGGTCCTTGTGCTTGCCAGGCAAGCGCGGAAACCGCTGAGCCACCGCTCCAGCTCCTAGAGGTGAGGTTCTAAGCAACTTAGTGAGACCCTATATCTCAAAATACAAAATATAAAGGACTGGGAATGTAGCTCAGTGTAAAATGCCCTGGCTTTAATCCCAAGTAACAAACAAACAAAAAAGAAAAGAAAAGAAAAGATGAAGAAGAAGATTAGCACGCAGAACAAGAAAGGAAGACCAAGGACCAGAATGTTGAGAGGGTAAGGCACACCTAAGCGGAAGAAGATGAGCCAGTGGAAAGTACCTGAAAAGGAGTAACCAGAAATGTAGAACTGTCTCACAACTACCAAGGGAAAAGAGAATTTCAAGAAGAACTATGTACCTAGCCTCAAACGGTAGACAAACAAGAGGACTTTAGATGTGGAATTAAAAGAGCTTTGAGGGGCTAGAGCAGTAGTTCAGTGATTGGAGCGCTTGCCTGGCATGTGTGAGGACCCTGGTTCAAATCCTACTACCACACAATTAAGTGTCAAAGAAACAAAGGCCAGATAAAAAAATAAATAAAAGTGATTCACTCTCTTTCTCTCCCTCTCTCTTTTAAAAATAAAAACTAGGGGCTGGAGCGGAGTTTCAGCAATTACGGCGCTTGCCCACACACACAAGTACACGAGTTCAAACCCCAGCACCACACATACAACAAAAGCCACGTGAAGGGGCTGGAGCGGTGGCTCAGCGGTTTTGGCGCTTGCCTGGCAAGCGGGAGGACCCGGGTTCAAACCCCAGCACCACGTACACAACTGAGTGTTGGAGCAACTAAGGCCATGTGAAAAACTAAATAAAGTTGTTTCTCTCTAAAAAAAAAAAAAAAAAAAAAAAAGCCACGTGAAAAACTAAATAAAGTTGATTCTTTCTCTCTCTCTCACTGTCCCTCTGTTTTTAAAAATAAATAAATAAAAAGGGCTTTGGAGTGTAGCTCAATGATATAGCAACCCTGGATTCAATCCCCAGTACTGGGAAAAAAAAAAACCTAGAAATAATAACCCTGAAAATAAGTATGTGTGAGTAGAAGTATGACAGAAGGCAAAGGAAAGGAATGTGAAGACAAAATTGCTGTGCCTTGATGGCCCTGGTGGGGCATACCTATAATCCCAGAGGCTGGAAAGCCCACGGCAGGAAGATTGCAAGTAAGCCAGCCTCAGCCAACTCAGTCAGAACCTGTATTAAAACAATAGGTTCAATCCCCAGTACCAAAAAAAAAAAAAAAAAATAGGGTCTAGGAAGAATGTTGGCTTGTTTTCTTTCTTTTTGAGGGAGAATCAGTTTCATTTAGATTTTCATCTGTTTTT
The DNA here is from genome assembly GCA_004027875.1 of Aplodontia rufa. NCBI lineage: Eukaryota > Metazoa > Chordata > Mammalia > Rodentia > Aplodontiidae > Aplodontia > Aplodontia rufa. The sequence goes on from PVKS010041485.1 coordinate 6,287, forward strand.
ATTTTCCTGACAAATAGTTGTATATATGATGCTGGGGTTTGAACCCTGAGTCCTCATGCATGTCAGGCAAGTACTCTACACTGAGCCACTGCTCCAGCCCCAGGATGAATGCTTTCAAGGTAGAAAGATGGTTTAACTATCTCGCCATGCTTTGTAATAATGACCACTTGTGGGAGACTTGCTGTGTGCCACTAGGAAGCCCCCTTCATCATGGACTGTCTCAGTCTTCAGCTTTTCCTCTCTGAACTATCACTTATATGTAGCAGCCAAGTCATCCTTCCATGGATGGTGACTATATCTGTCCTCTCCTGGAAAACCATTAGTGACCACATCTCATTCCCCATGCAATAAGATCCAAACTCCTCGGTTTGGCAACTAAGAGACTTCTTGGTGTGACCCTCACTCATCTGTCCAGCTTCATCTCACTGTGCTGCTTTCTCAGCACAATGAGTTCCTTGCCTGTGAGCATGTATTCATTCATTCATTCATCCATCATCCATCCATCCATTTGTTCAATAAGCATTTATTGAGCACTTACCATGAAAAAAATGTGTTACAGTTTGGATATGAGGAATCCACCAGAAGCTCCTGTTAATGCAGGAGTATTCAGAGGTAAAAGGATTAGATTCTGAGAGCTGGAGTCTAATCACTCCCTAGTCTGAATGGACTGAGTGGGTGGGTGATAACTATAGGAGGGTAGGAGGGTGGGGGTCCCTGGGGGAAGTGGGTCACTGGGGATGTGTCTTGGAAGGGTACATCTTCACTATAGCCTCTTCCTCACCCTTTCTTTGCTTCCTGAGCCCATCATAAGTTGAGCCATGCTCCTCTGCTGGGTCCTTCCACCACGATGTGGTGCCTCGCTTTGGGCCCAGAGCAGTGGATTCAACCCTCTATGGACAAGCCTCTGAAACCATGAGCCCCAAATAAATTTTCCCTCATGTAAGTTGTTCCTGGTGGATATTTTGGTGACAGCAATGAAAAACTAACTAAAACAGAATGGAAACAAGAGAAATGGCTCCCTCCATTTATGGAATTTACCAAAAGAAAAATAAGAAATTATCCAGCAGGTATTAAGGATTTTGGTGAAAATAAGAGAGGATAATGTGCTAGAGAATGACTGTTCGGGGATGAGGCCTAATTTAGATGGGATCACAGGGAGAGCCTTGGTCAGGAGGTGAGTTTAGGTTGAAACCTGGTTGATAAAAAGGAGCCTTTGTAAATATCGGGGCAAGGAACAGTCTGGACAAAGAGAACAAAGAGAGAGAGGGCAAAAACAACGTGTGTAAGAAGATAATTGTCCAGACATAGGGAAGGAACAAGGAAAATATATCAAAAGGTAGTTACCACCACTCTCACCAATAGCATTTAACTCTTTCCTTCTTGGACTGGGGATTCAGCTCAGTGCTAGAACTCTTGCCTAGCATGTGAAAGGTGCTGGGTTAAATTCCTAGCACTGCAAAAATTGAAAAATTCTGTATGCAGATTGTCATGGAGAGGACAGGGAGGGAGGTGGGTGGCACCTCACAAAGTCATTCATTACTCTTCAAGAGCTCACATCTCACAGCGTAAGTGCACCTATAGATGTACAACACAAAAAACAAACTCTTAGGAAAAGACTCAATATATGTGCCAAACCAATAAGCTGTATCTACAAAATGTTAGAAAGTAGGAAGAGGAAAGGCTGGAGGCCAGGTGTGGGTAGTCTTTAGTTAGGAAGGAATGTGCCAACTCTCCTGGCAGCAATGAGTCTTCACTTCTCCTTTGAGAATCTGGAAGCAAGCCAAGAGTGGGAGCTGGAGAGGGACCAGACATACAGAGTACCCACTTGTATCCTGAGTATGAAAATTCAGAATTAGAAGAGCCTGTTCCCAACATGAAACAGTATTAGGGTCTCAGATTTGTGAATTGTTAGAGCCAGAAGATATTAGATATCTGGTGTAATACATATACTGAGGCCTACAGTGATTAACTGACCTGATGAGGACAGTCAGCTAGTAAATAGCTGTACCAAAACTAGAAGCTGGATTCAACCCAGGGGTGCCCTACTTCTGAGCTATATCCCCAGCCGTTTTTATTTATTTATTTAGAGACAAGTTCTCCCTAAGTCACTGAGGCTGGCCTTAAATTTGTGATCCTTCTACCTCAGCCTCCCAAGTCATGGGAATTACAGGTGTGTGCCACCATGTCCAGCTAGAAACTGGATCTTCTGATTCCTGGTTCTGTGCTGCTCCCAGATCCTTCCTCCAAACTTCGGGCCTCTCACATGTAAAATGAGACAAATCTGGTTCCTAACTGGGTTTGTGGTTATGACTACTTGTGGTAATGTTTCGCTGCCCTCAAATGTCCTCTAACTGAGCCGGGCATGGTGGTGGTACAAAGGATTAAACCCAGCGGTGCTTAAACACAGCCACATCCCCAGGGCATTTTATATTTTTTATTTTGATGCAGATTCTCACTAAGTTGCTTATGGCCTTGCTGAGTTTCGGAGGCTGGCCTACAATTTGCAATCCTCCTGCCTCAGCCTTCCAAGTCACTGGGATTACAGGTGTGTGCCACCATGCCCAGCTCTCATCTGATTTTTTACAAATGATCATTGTTTTCTACGTGCTGATGGTATTTGATTTAGAACAACGCCTGGATAGGTAAAATAAACAAAGATGGCATATTCTTTTTTTACATAAAAAATGGGATATAAAAATCTTTCCCAAGTAACAGGGAGGTAGTTCTTTCCAGTTTCAGGTCTGGACAATATTAGGAAATATTAATTGGCACATTAGAGATTCCATCCCTGACTAAGGAATCACTCTAGTATTGTTTGAGCTCTTTGGCAAACTAGAAGGGAGTAACTAGAAAGGAGTGAGGAAAAAGAGTAATTAGATACACGAGGAAAGTTGAGATTTATGTATTTTGAAATTTCCCATCAGAACAGTCTTTCAATGGAAAGAGGATAGAGATCTGGATGGTGGAGTCAAAAATTTAGACAGAATATCCAAAAAGTCGAAGTTCATCAGATGTGGTGGCAAATGCCTTATAATCCCAGTGACTCGGGAGGCTGAGACAGGAGGATCACAAGTTCAAGGCTGGCCTCAGCAATTTAGCAAGGTCCTAAGCAACTGAGACTTTGTCTCAAAACAAAATAAATAAATAAATAGGGCTGGGGATGTGGCTCAATGGTAAAGCACCCCTCAGGTTCAATCCCCAGCAAACATACACACACACACACAAAGTAAAAAATCAAAAAGTTCTAATCAGGCAGCTTTTTTTTTTTTTTTTTTTTTGTACTGAGGATTGAACTCAGGAGCACTTTACCACTAAGTGAAGTCCACAGTCCTTTTCATTTTTTGAGAAAGTCTTACTAAGTCACTGAGGCTGCTCTTGAACTTGTGAACCTCCTGTCTTAACCTCCCAAGTTGCTTGGGATTACAGGCATGCACAACTGCACCTGGTTCATCAGGCAGCATTGTGCTATTCCTATGCAAACTATACCTCAAGGAAACCACATAGTAGATAAAAGAGAGTTTTCTCTCTCTCTCTCTCTCTCTCTCTCTCTTTTTTAGAGAGGGACAGTGAGAGAGACAGAGAAAGAGAGAAACTTTATTTAGTTTTTCACATGGCCTTGGTTGCTTCAACACTTAGTTGTGTACATGGTGCTGGGATTTGAACCTGGGTCCTCATGCTTGCCAGGCAAGCACCGAAACTGCTGAGCCACCGCTCCAGCCCAGGAGAGTTCTCTTTATAGAAGTATTCCAGCTAATGAACAAAGGGTGAATGATAGAAATAAAATATTACCATCTGGCAACCTCAAATGAAATAAGGGTTTATCAATGGCCATTAACATCATAGGAGACACAAGGCAGGGCATGGTGGCTCACACCTGTAATCCCAGTGACTCAGAGGCTGTAACAGGTTGATCGCCAAGTTTGAGGCCATACTCAGCAACTTAATAAGACCCTGACTCTCTCTCTTTTTTTTTTTTTTAAGAGAGAAGGACAGTGAGAGAGAGAGAGAGAGAGAGAGATGGAGAGAATTAATCTTCATTGAGTTTTTCACATGGCTTTTGTTGCTCCGACACTTAGTTGTGTACATGGGTGCTGGAGTTTGAACCCGTGTAGTTGCGCATGCCAGGCAAGTGCCATAACCACCGAGTCACTGCTCCAGCCCAAGACGCTGTCTCAAAATAAAAAGTGAAAAGGACTGGGATTGAGCATGGTGGTACACACTTATAATCTCAGTGGTTTGGGAGGCTGAGGCAGGAGGTTTGTGAGTTCAAAGCCAGCCTCAGTAGCTTGGCGAGGCCCTGAGCAACTTAGGGGTAGGGACACGGCACAGTGGTTAAGTGCCACTGGGTCCAATTCCTGGTACCAAAAAAAAAAAAAAAGACTGTGGGATTGTAGCTCAGGTAGCTCAGCAATAGGGTGCTCCTGGGCTCAATCCCCAGTACCAAAACAAAGCAAAAAATAAAAGTGATCACCACTCAGTTCCCTTCTCTCATTCCATCAGAATCAAATATCCTAGCACAGGATCCCGTAAAGCTCCCTCAGATTTTGGCTACATCCATCAGTCATTTCCAAATCCATACAGTTTAATGGATGTAATATGGATCCTCCAGTTCTGAAGTTTCTCAGAGACACTTTAACAATAGTCTGATCCATCTTGTTGAAGACAAAGGACAACCAATTAGAACTGTAGTCACCAGGGGCTGGAGTGGCGGCTCAGTGGTTATGTGCTTGCCTGGCATGTATGAGGATGCAGGTTCAAACCCCAGCACCATGTATACAACAAAGTGCTGGAGCAACGAAAGTCAAAAGGAAAAACTAAATAAAATTGATTCTCTCTCTCTCTCACTGTCCCTCTCTCTCTTAAAAAAAAAGAAAGAAAGAAAAAGAAAAGAAAGAAATCTAGTCACCAGTAACCAGATCTGGCTCTTATATAACCGTGTGAACTAACGAGTCATGTTATTTTTACACCTTATTTTTATTTTTACACCTTAGTTTTTCAACAGGTTAAAAAAAAAAGTTCCTCGTTATAAAAGACTATGGGACACCTGGAGAAACAACCACAATCTGCTGGCGGGGGGGGGAGACAGCAATAGTACTTGAACATTAAACTTGGGGCTTGGAGTGTCGGCTCAATGGTTGGCGCCCTTACCTGGCATGCACGAGGACTCAAGTTCAAACTCCAGGACCACGTACACAAGTGTCAGAAAAACAGAACCCAGATGAAAAAATAAAGTTGATTCTCTCTTTTAAAAAAATTAAATTCTAGAGATATTACATTTATAAACTAACAACAAAGTGCTTGTGAGTGTATGTGTTTGTTTTGGTTTTTTTTGGCACCAGCGCTTAACCACTGAACCACATTCCCAGCCCATTATTATTTTTTATTTTGAGACAGGATCTTACTAAGTTGCTCAGGGCCTTATTCAGTTGCTGAGGCTGGCCTTGAATTTGCAATCCTTTTGCCTCAGCCTCTCAAGCTGCTGGGATTACAAGTGTGTGTACCACACCTGGCCGTGTATGTGTGTTTTAGATCCTCATTAAAACTTTGAGAGGTAGATAATGTTAAGTATCACTTGGGCCTGAGAGGAGATGAAAGTCTGGACAAATTAAGGGCTAGAGCTAGGACTGAAGCACTTTGCCCTCTCAGTAATGTCAGTGTTCTTTCCAATATCTTGACTTCCCTCATTTTATTTCACTTAGATATAGGAATGTACTAGTGCAAAAAATGAATGGTCCTACAAGGATCAGAGAGTTGTACTAACCTAAAAGTAAAGGGACATAACGACCCAGCAAATTGGAAAACAAGAATTGCTTCCTTTACCTAAATGCCAGGAAAGTTTCCTGTAGTATCATTTGACATTTTCAGCAATTTTGCTTCCAAAATTTTATAGTCCTTTACCAGGTCCCTCTGCTTGTTCATCATAGGATATTTTCTGTGCCTCAGATGACAGCAAATCTACAATGGAAGAACCTCATTTATTGCCCAAGGAAGAGCTTCTGAGTTTCTTTTAGCTTCTAAGTCACAAAACCACAAACATCCTCTGTGGTAATTCTGCCTTGTCATGGGGATGAGACATCTGGTGACTAATGCCTGCATAGCACTAGTGAGAGAATATTCCCATTTTATTGAATATACGTGTTCAGACCCCAGACATTCTAGTTCCAATCTTTCTTGTAAGTTCTAAACTTGGGTGTCTGCAATAATAAAATTTCTTGTTGAGTTATAGGCTGATAAAAACCAAGCTTATATTGAATATCTTTTAAAGCCCAGGCACAGCTTTAAGCGCTTTATCAACTCAATTTTTTTCCTTTTTTCAGTTCTGGGGCTCAAACCCAGAGGCTTCATACAGGCTACCACTGAGCTAAATCTCCAGGCCAAGACCTCAAATATTAATCATTGAGCAACTACTCTGTGCCAGGCATTGTACCAGATGGTTTACATGAGATCTTAAAACCACATTTCTTTCACCTTTAGTACCAGGCATTAATCATTAAACTCACATTTTCCTAATGGTCAGTTACATACACCAAAGGACTGCCTTTTGTGTTCAGAACATCATTTAGACCCTGTAAGTTTATCCTATTCATTGGAACAGAGAAAAGAAAGAGAACAGATTGGGGTCTGACTTAAGCCACCAATGCCCAGGTTTTCTCTATTTGGGATATTAGAAGACAGTAGCAATGGAAATTTGAGAGACAATATAGCACAACCACTAAAGATCATTTCCTAAATCAAATGGGTGTTTTGATGGCACAAGAGATGTGCTTTCTGCCGGAAACTCTTATCACATTTACTACAGTGAAAAGGTTTTTCTCCTGTATGTGTTCTCTGGTGCGTGAGAAAATGGGAACGCTGGTTGAAGGTCTTGCCACACTCGGGACATGGATAGGGTCTGTCTCCTATGTGGATGCGCTGGTGGGTAGTGAAATGAGAGCTTTGATTGAAGCTCTTTCCACACTCCCCACATTTGTAGGGTCTTTCTCCTGTGTGGATTCGTTGGTGTTTAATAAGGGCAGAGCTGTCAGCAAATCCTTTCCCACAGTCATTGCACTTAAAAGGTCTCTCACCTGTGTGTGTCCTCTGGTGAGTGATGAGATGGGAACTCTGACTGAAATTTTTGTGGCAGTCTGGGCAACTGAAAGGCCTTTCTCCTGAGTGAGTACTCATGTGAGCTACAAAATGAGAGCTGTCTCTGAAGCCCTTCCTGCACTCTGGGCATTTAAAAGGTCGTTCTCCTGTGTGGGTTCGTTGGTGCTTGATCAGATCTGAGCTCTGGCTAAAACTGTCCCCACAGTCTTTACACCTGTAAGGCTTCACCCCTGTGTGAATCCTCTGGTGGGTGATGAAATTTGAGCTTCGACTGAAGCTTTTATGACATTCGAGGCACGTGTAGGGTTTTTCTCCTGTGTGGGTTCTTTGGTGCATTATGAGGTGCGGCTTCCGCCCAAAAGTCTTCCCACACTCTGGACACCCATAGGGTCTCTCCCCTGTATGGGTTCTCTGATGCTTGATGAGTGTTGAACTGTCGCTGAATTTTTTCTCACATCCGCTGCATTGGTAGGGCTTCTCTCCTGTGTGTGTTCTTCGATGAGTGATGAGGTCTGAACTCTGTTTGAAGTCTTTCCCACACTCAATGCATTTATAAGGTCTCTCACCAGTATGGGTTCTTAGGTGTCTTATGAGATAAGAACTCTGGTTAAAGCTTTTCCCACACTCTGCACACATAGGCTTCTTTCCTACATATCCATGCAGGAACTTGTTTAAATCCTTCTCCTGTGCAAAGGGCTCCTGCTGGTCCTCTCCTGGAAGGGTTCTATGTTGCCCTCCTACTTCAAGGGCCCTCTCCCAGTTTTCTACCCAAATAGGAGCATGAGAAATATTTTTATTGGTCCTTTCTGAGGATGTTCCACACTGTTCTGCTCTTTCAGAAATGTCCTGCCTGAGTTTTGCCACCTGGTGCTCAAAGTCTGAAAAATTAATAGAAATAACACAGAATAAAGCTATCGATTGTCAAGAAATAACATCATATATCAGTTAAGAATGATTAAAATTTGGGCTGGAGCCGGGGTTTGGTGGTTATGGCACTTGTCTGGCTATGTGCAAGTACGCGAGTTCAAACCCCAGCACCATGTACACAACAAAGTTTTGGAGCAATGAAAGCCACATGAAAAACTAAATAAAAATTGTTTCTGTCTCTCTCACACTGTCCCTCACTCTTTAAAAAAAAATGATTAAAATTAGCATCTGCAGTAGGCTACGCTTAATTTGATCACTTTGCTTTTTACTTTATTTAAAAAGTATTGAAGATTGAGTATAGCTCAGCGGTAGGGTGCTTGCCTAGCATGCATGAGGCCCTGCATTTGATTCGTAGCTCTAATATATATATATATATATATATATATATATATATATATATATATATATATATACACACACACACACACATACATATGTATGTATATATATATATATATATATATGTATGTATGTATATATACCATATACTTGTAAAATTGGGTAACCTCCTTCAAAGATGATATAGTTTAGACAAAAGTGAAATGCTTACTCAAAATGAAGGCTTTGTTCAGTCAATTTCTGACTGATTGCCCAAAAAGTCAAATGTAAACTTCTCTAACAAGAACAAAAGGCTAGGGCAGGAGTTTAATAGTCCTATGACGTAGGTATGTAATAAATTTTGCATTTTTTTCCTGGGGAAAGAAAAAGTTAGGAAAGCATTCCAAATGTTTCATCTAAGGAAGGGCAAAGGGCTGGAGTGGTGGTTTAGCAGTAATTGCACTTGCCTCGCACGCACAAGGACCCAGGTTCGAACTCCAGCACTATATACACAACTAAGTGTTGAGCAACAAAAACCAGATGAAAAACTAAATAAAACTGATTCTCCCTCTTTCTCACTCCTTCTCTCTAACTAAAAAAAGAGGGAGGGGCTGGAGCAGTGGCTCAATGGTTACGGCACTTGCCTGGCATGCACAAGGATGAGGGTTCGAACCCCAGCACCACATACCCAGCAAATTGTCGGAGCAACAAAAGTTACATGAAAAACTAAATAAAACTGATTCTCTCTTTCTCTCTCTCACTGTCCCTCTCTTTCATAAAAAAAAATTAAAATAAAATAAAGAAGGGCTAAATTTCTAGATTTCCTCCCACTAGGTAGCACATCTCACCTGTGTGACTCTCCCTTAGGATAGTCCTTGTTTCAAAGTTTTGGAGTGGTAGAACCCATCGTGCTTCTTTCTGCTGCAGCCTGGAGATTACACTTGGTCTAGAAATTCTACACAGGAAGATGAATAACATAGGATGTGAATATGAGCCAAGCATACAAGGCCTGACCAAAATCCAAGCTCTCCACTTTCCCTAGGTAGAGGAGAACACAAGTGGACTGCTAATGTGTGTTTGGGCTCATTAAAAGCGCAACCAGTGGGCTGGAACGGTGGATCAGCGATTATGGCACTTGCCTGGCATGTGGAAGGATATGGGTTTGAATCCCAGCACCACATATACAACAAAAGCCACATGGAAAACTAAATAAAATTGATTCTCTCTTTAAAAATAAAAAAAAAAGAGCAACCAGATCTGGATGTGGGGCATATACCTGTAATCCCAGTGACTCCAGAGGCTGAGGCAGAAGGACCACAAGTTTGAGACCAGCTGAGCAACTTCATGAAACCCTGTCTCAAAAAAAAAAAAAAAAGTGTTGG
>PVKS010041486.1:0-15991 GCA_004027875.1 Aplodontia rufa
TAAATGTAGGAATATTTTCATTACAAAAGGTATACTAAAGATCAAATAGTGAATTGTATTTATATTTTCTTGAATTCTTAATGATTTTAATTCAGAATTATATAAGGAAGTAATGCTACAATTGTACAACTAAATCAGGGTTATCTAGAGAAAATGTCCCATCACTTATTCTGGCTCCCAAAATCATCCTATATTTTTCAAATAAGTATGAAAAATATTTTTCCATTGATTGTGGTATATTCCCTGAATATTTTCATTTTAGCGAATAAGACATTGTGGGAATAGGATAGAAGACCCTGAAACAAACCTTCAAATCTTTTTTATTGAGAAATTTATTTGTTGAACAATCATACACATTTTAACAAAATAATATATAATGTATAAAGATTCTGAAAATTGGATTAACACTCAAGAAACCCTCAAATCTTTAAACATCTGATTTTTGACAAAGGGGGACAAAATATTACATGAAGGGGAGACAGCCTCTTCAATAAATGGTGTTGGACAAATTGGACAGCTACTTGCAGAAAGTGGAAATTAGACCCATATCTTTCTCCTTGCATGAGAATCAAATCAAAATGGATCAAGGAGCTAGGAATTAAACCAGCTTCACTGCAACTGATGGAAGACAAATTAGGTCTAACACTTCAGCATTTGGGAGTAGATAAAGACATCCTCAACATGTCTCCTAAAGAGAAGGAATTAAGTCAAAAATCAGTGACTGGGATGCCGTAAAGCTAAAAAGCTTTTGTACTGCCAGGGAAACAATCAAAAGAGTCAAGAGGTTTCCAATGGAAATGGAGAGAATCATGGGCTATGACTTCTCGAACAGGGGCCTTATATCCACAATCTACAAAATCTTCAAAAATCTCAAATACAAAAACACGAACAACCCAATCAATAAACGGGCCAAAGAGCTAAATAGAAACTTCTCAAAAGAAGACACTGATCACGCAAATGAATACATGAGAAAGTGCTCCAAATCACCAGTAATCAGAGAATTGCAAATGAAAACTACATTAAGATATCACCTTATGCCAGTCAGAATGGCAAAAATGAAGAAAATAAACAATAACAGATGCTGAAGTGGCTATGGAGAGATAAGCACACTTACATGCTGTTGGTGGAGCTGCAGACTGGTACAGCCCCTTTGGAAAGTAGTGTGGAGAATCCTCAAAAAACTAGGGATGAGCCCACAATACGACCATGCTATTCCACTCCTGGGTATCTTTCCATGGGATTTAGAGCCAGCACATCATAGGACACAGCAATATCTATGCACATAGCAGCTCAATTTACTACTGCTAGACTATGGAAACAACTCAGATATCCCTCACTGGATGAATGGGTCCAAAAACTGTGGTACATTTATACCATGGAATTTTACACAGCAATTAGAAACAATGATATTGGCGCCTTTGAAGGTAAATGTATGCCTATGAAAGAAATTATGCTATGTAAAATCAGCTTTACCCATAGAACTAAGAGTCGATTGTCTCCACTCATCTGTGGAAGTTGGGAGTAGACCCAGTGAGAAAGTTGGTCTATTATCATGTGTTAAATCCATAAAAGTTGTAATGTTATATAAAATAATACTTTTTTAGAGATATTGTGGGAAGTGGAAGGGAGGGATAAGGTTGGGTAATTTGGGGGCACTCCTGGGGGTAAATCTATACACATTTTATATTATTTTCTTAAAATCTTGTATGGTTGTTCAAAAATTTTGAAAAAACTAAAAAAGAGTAAAAAAAGGGTAAATATTCAATCTTAAAAAAGAGATACTCAAAAAAGGAAAAGAGGAAAAAAAGCATTGAAAAGTGAATAGAAAAGGATTCACAAAGGAAAAAGCAGTTAAATCATACAAAAAAGAAATGTCAAAAGCAACAGAACTTTTCTTATCTATTCAAATGTTGTACACTTGTGCTGTCATACAGCAAACTTCAAATAAAGAAAATGAAAAGGAGTAATAGTGGGTTTTTATGATATAAAGTTTTCTAGAGGAGAAACTGCAGAAAAATAAGTTATTCAGGGCTTCACTTCTAAGGTTCTTCTAAAAAATATGCAATGATAAACAAAAATTGGAATTGTTTTCTCATTAAAATATTTGAAAGAACATATTCAGACACTTCATTACTATACATAAAAAACAGATACCGTGAAAAAGCCATGAGAAAAGAGGCTGTGTGCTTTCAATATGTAGAGATATTCTATTTTCAATAACAGATCTCAAAATGATTGCCCCACAGCTGAGTGATAAGACTAGTTCCTCTGCAGCTGGTGCTCTCCAATTGCTAAACAGCCATATAGTCAAGGATCATTCTTTTATGATCAGTGAGAAAAGTCAGACCTTAACACTTTTTGGATCCTCACTTTCCTTTGACCCTTTCTCCAATTTCCATTCTGCTCTCAATTTGCACCTTCCTGTCATCTGCTATGCAGTTGAGGGGTGAAATCTAGGACCACACTCTGACAGCTTGAAGGAAAACCTGTCTTCCTTGCAAACATTGGTCTGAGTGTCCTGGAACCTAGCAAGCCTTTCAAGTCAGAGGAGTAGGAAATGAGTGAAAATTTTGAAATATTCTATAAAATCCTCATCAGCAGCGACATTGGAACCCCTATTCATGCCACTGTGAAAAACAGTCTTTCATCAACATTTGCCCTATCCCAAGATACCTGGTGAGGTCCCTCAGGAAATACCTTGTATACATGGGCCTGTTAACACACTGATACTGGGCTTCCATCACAAATATTTGTTCATCCTATTTCTGACAACATGATACAGTACTAAGCATATGACAGTTTGCTGGCCCAGTGTTCTGAAATACATAGGGAAAATGCCCCGCATTTTGCTCCTTAAATCACATGCAATAGTCAAAAAGTGCCGTTAGGGGAATGCCTCATGGGTGGGAGAGGAGTTTTGTTGTTCTTCTCACCTACACATGTTAGGCATGGGGGCACACCAAGCTCTGTAGATGTGACTTGCTCAGGCCATTTTAGAGGGAAAAAGCCAAGTGTCATTGGTGAGGGGAGATTCACACTCACAGTGGCCATCCTGTGGACACTGTGTGGGAAATGCTCCCTAATCCCAAACATCCCCTTGCCCCTGGGATCCAGCCCTATTACCTGTTGTTGTCATCACTGTCATTCATGCCACATTGGCCACGAGCGAGCATACCCCGCACTTTGGACACAATTCTGGAACACACAGCCTTCTGGATCCTGCTCTCAGCTGTGTAGCCCACCTGGCCTCTGGGTGAGTGGAGTCCACAAGAAATGCCCCACCTAAAGCACAGGCACTCCATCCACAGGCTGGTGCAGGAACCATAGAGTCCCTGATAATAAGCCGGTACACCAAAGCCTTTCCTTTTGGCAGAGGTCAAGGCTCAGAGGCACCTCTCACTGGCTTGTACAGAAATCTCATCAGTGACTCAAATCAAGAATTAGAGTCAAGCCAACTGTGTCTCTCCACAGTGCCCCAACAGCACAGCTCTGTATTTTGGTAGCTCTGAACTCCCTAACAGTGGTTGCCAAGTGACAGGGCCAGAATCTGATGCACATGAATGCTCCTACTGGGTTCTGATTGGCTGAGGAGTGCAGCATCATCAGCATGTGCGTGTGCAAGACCAGCAGGAGAACAACTGTCACTCAGAGTTTTCCTTCCATTGGTGAGCCTCAGCAGCAGTTGGCTGTTTGTCCCACACTATCAACACTGCCTGTCACCACTATGGAAGCATCCATGATATCTGAGGGGTTGTTTGTGATACCTTTCAAGCTCTATTTGCTCTGTTACTGGGGTTTGCAGGTTAGGTTGTCTCTGGGCCCTTGGCACAGTCTGTGGCATCCTCAGGCAGGAAACTTGCACCTTTCATGCCAGAGAACACAAATGGACAAAGCACTCCCTCCAGAGAGTGAGGCAAAGGGGAGAAGGTGGTCACTGTGTGGTAGGGTGTCCCTAGGATCATCCTCAAGTCCTGGGAATAAACCTGAGAGAACCCCAGCTCTTGTTTAACAAGCACTCCTCAGGTGTTTAGACATAGCTCATTCCTTTATGCCCAGTCTTATATGTCAGCCCTCCCTTTTTTTTTGTATTGTCCAATAATGCCCACTCAGGGGAATTCTACTGGTTAGGAAAGATGCGTTTTTTTTTAACTTTTTAGTTAGTTTAGACTATAGAAAACTCTATGATCTCTAGGTGTGAGGTGCTCATACAGCTGTATATTTAAATAGGAATCAACAGGGTGTAAGGGCTATGCACCAACATGTGGCCTTCCATTTGCACAGCCTCTGGGCAAAGTATACATATGAGACCCATCCTAAATCATTCAGGGCACTCCTTTCTGTGCCTGCTGCAGGAACAGTTGGCTCCCTGTTGCTAGGTCTCCGTGCCCAAATCTTTTGACAATTTAAAATCTTTTGCCTCTCATATGTAACTTCTCGTTCATCTTGTGGAAACCACATAAGTGACCCAGAACATTTACTTTGAGTCAAGCCTACCAATTCTTTCCACAGATCACTAATAGCACAGCTCTTCAGTTTGGTAATTCTGAGGTCCAAAACAGTGTTTGACAAAATGACGGAGCCAATGTAAAGGGCTTGTGAATATTTCTGATAAGTTCTTATTTCCAAGTTCTGATTTTTATGTGTCAAGAGATCATGTTGTTGTAGATTATTTTATTTTAGGATATGTAGCATTCCTTTCTAGTCAGAAAACCAGCACGAGGTTCACTACTTCCTGAAACTGTTGAAATTCAGTTGGTTTGTCACAGCTTTCATGGATTTGCTATGAGGCCTGTCATCCTCAAAATTCTTTTGTCATTGATTGCTCTGTCCCTCTCAATTGATTCAACTTGCTGTCCTGTAGTGCTCACAAGTCACATTCTTTGAGTCTGAACTCCCTTCCCTGGCTTGGCACATACAAGATGCACAGCTGCCTAAATAGTTTTTTCTCTCTTCATCTTGTTTCACAGAACCTTGGAACATTTCTAGTACAGTGAGTTTTTCCTGTGCTACAGCATTACCACAACTCCCATGACACCAGTCTACTCTGCCTGTGTTACTCAGTGATAGATACTTCATCCCTTATCAGCCCCATGCCCACTGACAGGCTTTCCTTTATTTAACTCCTTGAGCTTGAAGGTGTCTCTGTGTGCTGGGCTAATTATGAACTCCTTCAGATTGTATTTACTAAACATTGCTGATTTCCTCTTGTCTGTAATTGAAGAGCTATGCATGTCTCCCTCTATTTGACACATGCTCTCTGAATATGTGGCCTGGGTTGCACTGTTTATTTTGGTGTAATTAATTATATTGCTTTGTGCATCTTTGGTATTTTGTTATATGTTGGTGTAAAATGTGGCTTTTGTTGCTTACAATTCTCAGGGATAGACTTATTTTTGCTAAAGGATTCTTTTTGCTTTTAGGTATGTAGACCTAAAACCATCTCTTGAACACTCTAATTTTTTAAAATTTTATTTCTTGAGACAGCATTATTTTTAGAGTGATTTTCTTTCTGTACTTTTTTTTCTTTTTACACTTGAAGTGGAGGACTGCCCCACATCAAAAGGTCGGTTTTAGTGAGGGAAGTTGGCTCAATGGCTCCCAGGGTCGACTTAGCTGACCAGTGAGAAGTGGAGCATTTTACACCTCGATGTTGTTGGTCAGACCCTCCTGTCCAGATGGATTGCACCTTCACAAGGACATCTTTGATTTTCTGAACACCTCCTGTCTCTCTTGCTTCCATCTCACCACCACTGCCCCAACAGACTTCCCATGGTCCTCACAGAGCTGTCCACCCCTGGAAGAGAACCAGATGGTGATTGCAGCATACTGGTACACGTGGCCACCATTCCAGACTGACTTCTGCCACTGCAAAGATGTGAATGGGTGGTACAATTTCCACTTACATTTACTTATACTCAATCTCCCTGATTTCTAAATACCCAGTATGAAGAGGCTTTTCTTCCATGCAAAGAGGAATAAACTGGACTTTTTTGTGCCTGTGGGGACAGCCTCATTTTCCACCATGCTGTGATTTGATCATGTGATGTAAAGATTTGTGTTTTATAAAATTTACTATGGTTTCATTTTTCTACTTTGAATTGTATCCATTTGGACAGTACCTGAATAAATGAAAAGCTTCTATCATTGACCTGTGATGCCGTTACTCAGTGGAGGCCATGTGTCCTCTTCCCATGTGGTGGCCCTGGTGGTGTCACCCTGGGTGCTACTTTTCCTCATCCCCACGTTTCTGTTCTCTTCTGTGCTCCTGATCACTTCTGCCTCAGTGCATTTTCTTTTCTGTTCTGGGTGTCTCACAAATTCATCTCCTAAACCTTTCCCTCCTCCTTGCTCCTCCTCCCTGTCCTGTCTGTGTTCCAACTATTCTTCCTCTCCCCGGAGTTCCTGGTCAGGCTTGGTCTCAGGGCGTTATAGCTGCACCCAGGTTGCCTTGCTGCCACCCTTCTCGAGTGACCAGGCACAGCCTTCGTATGCCCTCAGTTTTCTTCTGGAAGGGTTGTGATCGATCCGTGAGGGGCAGTCTGTCATGAACTAACTCCATTTCAAAGGTTCCTCCTGCTAATGCCATTACCTTGGTATTTAAGTCTTCACCATTTGAAAGACCTGGGTCAAATGGTGAGATTCTCAGAAACTAAACCTTTGGAGACACCAGGCCTCCCTACCTGGATTTCCTCCGAAATATCTGCAGAGCCTGTGGCCAAGCTCCATGGCCAAGGAACAGAGTTGGCTTGTGGAAAACACACCTCCAGCTACACCTCCCTAGCTTCGGTCCCACCATCAAAATTAACACGTGTAATAACTACACAGGAAAGCATATTTAGCAATTGTGTTCCATCTTCCAATGAAGGATGAGGAAGAACTAAAACAAAAGATCATTAAAGTTGGTGATTATTCCACGCATAGGCATATAGGAAAATCGTCTGTTTTGCCACAACCAAAAGTTTGCTGAAGTCACTCAAATGTAAAAGACAGAAAAAAAGACAACCACTTAGCAGACTCGGTTTTTTACGGGTATCCCACATTTTTACGGTAAACTAAATGAACTCAGAATCCTTGAGGCTTAAAACATATTGCACACAGGGTACCACATTTCATTACCAAAATGTCATGTTGCACAGAGGGCGGACATATAGCAGTGGAGGAACCTCTGGTTATGGGTCAAAATGGAAAGAATGAACAAGAAAAACGTAGTGTTACAAAAAGTCTTTAGGGCCACATTTTGATCGTTCAGCTCAAGGAATCATTAGCTGTGTAGAAGGACAAGCATGTGCACGTTCCCCCCCACACTCACACACCCTATATCTAAGATTAAATCATTATCTATCTTTTAATGAAGAAAAGGTAATATGTTAAAATCTCTGTGAATTAAAAAGTACAGTTTAATACAGTCACACACCTACCAATAGGAGGATATGGGTTTTGGTAAAATGTAAGGAGCAGTACATGCTCTCCATATTGATAATGCAATTCAAGACTTCAACACACTTCTTGAAAACAAAGCTCAGGTTCCCTGGATACCGGTCTCTTTATCCTTCCCACAAAATACTTCCACCAACCTGCAATGGCCTGGCCAACACCCCCGCACACTTTCCAACTCAGAGACACCCATCCCTACCTGGATCCCAAGGGAAGGTACCAAGCACAAACTAAGACTCCCAGAAACATCATGCTATCCCTCAGTCTCTACCTACTGCACCAACAAAGAGTGCCTCTCCTTTACTTCTTGAGGCACCCATATCGCCTCTGAACCAAGCACCTCTAATTGCCTCCTCAGCCCTCTCCTAGCTTCACACAGATGCCCTCCCTCTACCTCTGGGCACACTACAGGCCTCACTACCTGATGCTGGGACAAGCCTTGCAAGATGGCAGCCCAGGCTACTGGCGCACACAAGTCCAGACTCAAATGAGGTAAATGCAGGCATGTTTCAGGAGGCCAAAAACATCTAGCGGCCACAAATAAGATAAGGAATCAGGGACAGCAGTGCAGCACACCAATCCAGGTTTGGAATGCCTCTTCCTCTATACATCCCAACCTTGCATGGAAGGCTGCTGTGTGAACAATCCAGGGCCATTCCTGCCCCCTTGCAGGTACACCTTGCAAAATCATGCAACAAGCCTCTGCTGCAGTAGCCCCTGCACCAACAACCACTGCCTGACTTTGTTTCCTCAATGCTCAAGCCATTCATCCCACACCCAGCAACTGACCTGGTCCATGAAGGTCTCCACTGACCAGGAGAGCACATGCACTTCCCCATCCCTTGCCCACACTGAATCTTCCCTACCTTCTGCCAAGGCTCTTCAAGATCCTGTATGTCTATCGTTGGATGCCAAGGAAGTTAATCTCGCCAACTGCAGGCCTCGTTGGGCCAGCCACATGCAAGGGCGACTGCCACACTCTCAAGGCCACGGCCTGAAATTAGGAAAACTCACCAGTGCAGTAATAAGAAAGAGAATCCCGGTGTGCCCTCCCCCGCTGCTTCCAGTGTCAACATTCTCTTCTTTAGTTTTCCCGGGACACGGAGGACAGCAGAAGCATGTCCTCTTCCATGCCTCCGGGTGTCCTTGGGAAGTCCCCTGGATGAAAACCCTCTGCTTTCAAAAAGCGCTTGTTTCATGTGCACTGATTTGAGGGCCTAGTGACCACTGGACATCCCAGGGTGAGGCCATGGGCGGGGCCATGGCAGCTTGGGTCCAGTGGGTGTTTCCTGTGACAGTCATGGATTAAACCCCCTGTCACAATGGAAAAAGGAGAAATCAGAACATCAATGCACACCCTCTTGATTGAACTCAGCATTTACTTGGTCATACATGCTAAACTGTTCAGAGATGCTCACAGTGTCTTTTGGGATAATCGCCCCTCAGGGTTCTCTGCAGGACAAAAAAGCTGTGCACGCATCAGAGACTTTCAGGCTATGCAGAAGAGCCAGGCTGTAAGGCGGATTCAGGGAAGATGTAAAAAATGGGGGCAAACTTACAAAAGTGGATCTTTGAGCTCAGATAGGGAGCCAAGAATCCCAAAAGCAAAGGGTCCTTGGCAGCAATGACAGGTTCACTGAGCAAGGCTGCGCCTAAGGCAGTGTGGAAGTTCACAGCCAACTTGGAGGAAGGAATTTCAATCCGATGGGAGAGATGGAGTCCATACTGGGTCCATTTATTGGAGGTGAATGCAGATGAGCGCTGAGGGCACCTGCTATGGACAGAAAGGGAAGCAGTGCGGGCTGGACAAATTCTGTGATTTTTGTAGCATTATGCAGCAGACTTGACCCAGGGAGACCAGGCCTAACTCAGAAGACTGTGGTGCTTGCCTTACATCATTTCATTAAAAAAAAAGAAAACTCAAACTCCCTCTGTTCATTATTCACATAATTGTGAAGTAAGCACTCTTCCAAACATGCATCCAGGTATTGGACCCGTAGGGATACACACACCTGCATCGTGCTCTCTTTCTACACCTGTTGAAGGGTTGCTTATCGTAACGACAAATTTTCTCTTGATACACTTCCTCCCCACATTCGTTATCATCTGTTCACGTAGTGTGTTCAATCATGTACCTGCGTTCACAGGACCAAGCCACAACTCTTAATTTCTAAACTTTCTCATCTCTCTTGTCCCAACTTTCCCATCTCAGACTTTCCATGCATGATGACATTCCTCCATGAAAAAAACAAAAGGTTGAAGCATGTGTAGTTATTTGTTTCACCCTGAAACCACCAGCAGGTGCCACCGCTGCTTCTTCCAGTGGAGCCACAAATCCCCTCTCTTCTCTTCATCATCTCTTACTCTCCATTTCAAACACTCACCTCACTCACGAGCAATAGCACTGTTCTTTAGATTGAATGGCTTGCACCCAATGGACATGTACTCCTCAGGGATTTGCAAGCAGGGAATTGCAACATCAAATCATGGCCAGAAATGGGTGCCTAGTGAATTTCTGGGAGTGTTCTGTTTTTGAACATGCATGCTGCTTGAGTATACTCAAAGTGCAAGAAAAAACTTCATATGTCCTCAGTTTTCTTCTGGAAGGGTTGTGGTCGATCCGTGAGGGGCATTCTGTCATAAACTAACTCCATTTCAAAGGTTTCTCCTGCTAAAACCATTTCCTTGATAATTATATCTTAACCATTTGAAAGAACCGGGGCAAATGGTGAGATTCTCAGAACCTAAACTTCGGAGACATCAGGCCTCCCTGGGTGGATTTCCTACGAGATTTCTGCAGAGCCTTTGGCCAAGCTCCATGAACAAGCAGCAGAGTTGGCTTGTGGAAAACACACTTCCAGCTACACCTCCTTAGATTGGGTCCCAGCATCAAAATTAACAAGTGTAATAAATACACGGCAGTCAAATGAGCATTGTGTTACACCTTCCAATGAAGGATGAGTAAGAAATAAGACAAATGATCATTAAAGTTGGTGAATATTCCAAGCATATGCATATAGGAAAATCCTCTGTTTTGCCACAACCAAAAGTTTGCTTTAGTCACTCAAATGGAAAAAGACAGAAAAAAAAAGACAACCACTTAGCAGAGTCGGTTTTTTACAGATCTCCCACATTTTTAAAGCAAACTCAACGGAATCAGAGGCCTTGAGCCTTAATAGATATTGCACACAGGATACCGCATATTGTCCACAAATATCATGTTGCACACCATGCCTACATATAGCACTGGAGGGACCTCTGGTTATGGGTCAAAGTAGAAAAAATGAACAAGAAAATGGTAGTGTTACAAAAAGTCTTTAGGGCCACATTTTGATCATTCAGCTCAAGGAATCCTAAGCTGTGTAGAAGCACACACGTGTGAGCATTTCCCCACACACTCACACGAACTATATCCAAGATTAAATTGTTACCTATCTTTTAAGGAAGAAAAGGTAAAATTTCAAATACACCATGAATTAGAAATACAGTTGTATAGTCACACATCTACCAATAGGAGGATTTAGGTTTTGGTAAAGTGTAAGAAGCAGTATGTGCTCTCCAAATTGATAATGCAATTCAAGCCATCAACACATTCTTGAAAACAAAGCTCAAGTTCCCTGGACATCGGTCTCTTTACGCTTCCCACAAAATACTTCCACCAACCTGCAATGGCCTGGCCAACACTCTCACACACTCCCCAACTCGGAGACACTCATCCCTACCTGGATCCCAAAGGAAAGTACCAAGCACAAACTAAGACTCCCAGAAACATCATGCTACCCCTAAGTCTCTACCTCCTCCACCAGCAAAGAGTGCCTCTCCTTCTCATCTTGAGGCTACCCATATCGCCTCTGAACCAAGCACCTCTAATTGCCTCCTCAGCCCTCTCCTAGCTTCACTCACATGCACTCCCTCTACCTCTGGGCAAACTGCAGATCTCACTACCTGATGCTGGGACCAGCCTTGCAAGAAGTCAGCACAGGATAGTGGCGCAAATATGTCCAGGCTCCAACCAGGACAACGTAGGCATGCTTCAGAAGGCCAAAAACATCTAGCGGCCAAAAATCAGATACGGAATCAGGGACAGTAGTGCAGCACACCAGTCCAGGTTTGGGCTGCCTCTTCCTCTATACATCCCAACCTTGCATGGAAGGCTGCTGTGTGAACAATCCAGGGCCATTCCTGCCCCCTTGCAGGTGCACCTTGCAAAATCATGCAACAAGTCTCTGCTGCAGTAGCCCCTGCACCAACAATCACTGCCTGACCTTGTGTTCTCAATGCTCAAGCCATCCATCCCACACCCAACAACTGTTCCTAGTCCCTGAAGGCCTCCCCTGACCATGAAACACATGCCTCCGCACATCCATTGCCCACTCTGGAGCTTCCCTACCTTCTGCCAAGGCTCTCCAAGATCCTGTAAGACTGCCGTTGGATGCTAGGTAGGTCAAACTCACCCACTGCAGGCCTGGTTGGGCCAGCCACATGCAAGGGGCATTTCCACCCTCACAGGGCCTGTGCCGGAAACATTGGAAAACTCATCAGTGCATTAACAAGAAAGATAATTCAGGTGTGAACTCTGATGCTGCTTCCAGTGTCAATATTCTATTCTTCAGTTGTCCGGGACACAGAGTACACCAGAACCATGTCCTCTTCCAGGCCGCCCGGTCTTCTTCTGAAGCTTCCTGGATGAAATCCCTCTGCTTTCAAAAACCTCCTGTTCCACATGCTTTGTCTTGAGGGAATAAGGCCCACTGGATGTCTGAGTGTGTGGCCATGGGCAGGGCCACAGCGGCTTGGGATGAGAGAGTGTGGTATGACACAGGCATGGATTCCACCCTCCTGTCACAATGGAAAAAGGAGAAATGAGAACATCAATGTACAACCCCTTGATTGCACTCAGCATTTCCTGGGTCATACACGCTACAGCGCTCAGAGATGCTCACAGTGTCTTTTGGGATAATCACCCCTCAGGGTTCTCTGCAGGGCACAAATGCTGTGCTGGCATAGGAGACTTTCAGACTATGCAAAAGAGCCAGGGTGTAAGACGGATTCAGGGAAGATGTAAGAAATGGGGGCAAACTTACAAAAGTGGTGCTTGGAGCTCAGACAGGGAGCCAAGAATCCCAGAAGCATTGGGGCCTGGACAGCAATGACAGGTGCACTGAGCAAAGCTGTGCATAAGGCAGTATTGAAGTTCACAGCCAATTTAGAGGAAGGAATTTCAATCTGAAGAGAGACATGAAGTCCATACTGGGTCCATACGTTGGAAGTGAGCGCAGATGAGCACTTAGGGCGCTTACTATGGACCTAAAGTGAAGCAGTGCGGGGTGGCCAAGTTCTTTGATTTTTGCAGAATTTTGCAGCAGACTTGACCCAGAAAGACCAGGCCAAACTCAGAAGACTGTGGTGCTTGCCCTTACATTATTTCCTGAAAAAAAATCTTGAACTTCCTCTGTTCATTATTCGCATAATTGTGGAGGAAACACTGTTCCAAACATGCATTCAGCTATTGGACCAAATGGAAAAACACACCTGCATCGTGATCTCTTTCTACTCCTGTTGAAGATTTGCTTTTCGTAATGATAAATCTTCTCTTGACACTCTTCTGCCCCACATCTGTTGTCATCTGTCCACGTAGTGTGTTCACCCACGTTCCTGTGGTCCCAGGACCAAGTCACAACACTTGATTTCTAAACTTTCTCATCTCTCTTGTCTCATCTTTCCCATCTCAGTCTTTCCATAAATGATCACATACCTCCACGAAGAAAACAAAAGGTTGATGCATGTGTAATTACTTTGTTTCACCCTGACATCACCAGCAGGTGCCACAGCTGCATTTTCCAGTGGCCCCACAAATCCCATCTCTTCTCTCCATCATCTCTTAATCTCCATTTCAAACACTCACCTCACTCGCGAGCAATAGCACTGTTCCTTAGATTGCCTGGCTTGCACCCAGTGGACATTTACTCCTCAGGGATTTGCAAATAGGGAATTCCAATATCAAATCATGGCCAGAAATGGGTTCCTGGGGAATTTCTGTGAGCTTTCTGTTTTTGAACATGCATGCTGCTTGAGTATACTCACAGTGCAAGAAAAAACTTCATATGCCCCAGTTGTCTTCTGGAAGGGTTGTGGTCGATCCGTGAGTGATATTCTATCATGAACTAACTCTATTTCAAAGTTTCCTCCTGCTAATGCCAATACCTTGGTATTTAAGTCTTAACCATTTGAAAGAACCTGGGCAAATGTTGAGATTCTCAATACCTAAACCTTCGGAGACACCAGGCCTCCCTGCTTGGATTTCCTCCGAGATATCTGCAAAGCCTTTGGCCAAGCTCCATGGCCAAGGAGCAGAGTTGGCTTGTAGAAAACATATCTCCAGCTACACCACCCTAGCTTGTGTCCCAACATCGAAATTAACAAGTTTAATAACTACCCAGGAAAGCCAAATGAGCAATTGTGTCCCATCTTCCAATGGAGGATGAATAAGAACTAAGACAAATGATCATTACAGTTGGTGAATATTGCACACATATGCATATAGGAAAATCCTCTGTTTTGCCACAACCAAATGTTTGCTGAAGTCAATCAAGTGGACACAGAGAGAAAAAAGACAACCACTTAGCAGTCTTGGCTTTTTACGGATCTCCCACGTTTTTAAGGCAAACTCAACGGACTCAGAAGCCTTGAGCCTTAATACATATTGCACACAGGACACTGCATATCATTAGAAAATGTCATATTGCACACCATGCAGACATAGAGCAGTTGAGGGACCTCTGGTTATGGGTCAAATTGGAAAGAATGTACAAGAAATAGTAGTGTTACAAAAAGTCTTCAGGGCCATATTTTTATTGTTCAGCTCAGGGAATCCTAAGCTGTGTAGAAGCACACACGTGTGTGCGTTTCCCCACACACTCACACATACTATATCTAATATTAAATCGTTATATATCTTTTCAGTAAGAAAAGGTAAAATGTCAAAATCACCATAAATTAGAAATCCAGTTGAATACAGTCACACACCTATGAATCAGAAAATTTGTGTTTAGGTAAAATGTAAGGAGCAGTACATGCTCTCCATATTGATAATGCAATTCAAGCCATCAACACACTACTTGAAATCAAAACTCAGGTGCCCTGAACACCGGTCTCTTTACGCTTCCCACAAAATACTTCCACCAACCTGCATGGCCTGGCCAACACCCCCGCACACTCCCCAACTCGGAGACACACATCCCTACCTGTATCACAAGGGAAAGTACCAAGCACAAACTAAGACTCCCAGCAACATCATGCTACCCCTCAGTCTCTACCTCCTGCACCAACAAAGAGTGCCTCTCCTTCTCTTTTTGAGGCTACCCATATCAATTATGAACCCAACACTTCTCCTGGCTTCCTCAGCCCTCTCCTAGCTTCACACAGATGTCCTCCCTCTATCTCTGGGCACACTGCAGGCCTCACTACCTGATGCTTGCACCAGCCTTGCAGGACGGCAGCCCAGGCTACTGGCGCACACAAGTCCAGGCTTAAACCAGGGCAAAGCAGGCATACTTCAGGAAGCCATAAACATCCAGCGGCCACAAATCAGACAAGGAATCAGGCGCAGCAGTGCAGCACACCAGTCCAGGTTTGGGATGCCTCTTCCTCTATACATCCCAACTTTGCATGGAATAATAATCCAGGGCCATTCCTGCCCCCTTGCAGGTACACCTTGCAAAATCATGCAACAAGCCTCAGCTGCAGTACCCCCTGCACAAACAACCACTGCCTGACCTTGTGTCCTCAGTGCTCAAGCCAGCCATCCCACACCCAGCAAGTGTTCCTGGTCCCCGAAGGCCTCCCCTGACCATGAAGCACATGCCCTCCCCCATCCCTTGCCCACACTGGAACTTCCCTACCTTCTAGAGAGGCTCCCCAAGATCCTGTATGTCTGCTGTTTGATGCCAAGGAGGTCAAACTCGCCCACTGCAGGCCTTGTTGGTCCAGCCACATGCAAGGGGACTGCCACCCTCGCAAGTCCACGGCCGGAAACATTGCAAAACTCACCAGTGCAGTAACAAGAAAGAGGATCACGGTGTGCCCTCCCCTGCTGCTTCCAGTGTCAACATTACTTTCTACTTAAGAAACCCCCACCCACTGTCTACACCAGGACAACACCCACCCCAGAACGCCCTAACCTGTTGTCTTACCTAGGACACATCAAACCCTCTGTCCTGTTCAGGCCCCCTCCCACTAGCTGTCTTCTCGAGGACGCCCACACCCTCTGTCTACCCCAGACAGCTCCTACCCTCTGTCTACCCCCGGACGCACCCAACCCGCTGTCTACACCGGGAAGCTCCCCATCTGCTGTCTAGCCAAGTATCCCCCCCCATCGTTTAACTACCACAGGACCTGTCCCACTCGCTGTCTACCGCATGATGCCTTTCACCCGCTCTCTACCCAAGGATGCTTCCAAATCTGATCAGTGTGTAACCCTGAACTCTCCCATTGCTGTCTACCCGAGGATGCACCCCACCCGCTCCTACCCAAGGAATCCCCCACCCGCTCTCTACCA
>PVKS010041487.1:0-15984 GCA_004027875.1 Aplodontia rufa
AAATTTATTCTTGATTTCATAAGAGCATATAGCTCCTCTACTTTAAAGCCAAAAAAAATATAGAAATAACATATAAATAGCTTTACAAAACCAATAAAATTCAAAATTAATTAGAATGTTTTATTGATAATAAGTAACAACTTATTATATGACTGGGAGGCCGAAGGCTTTGCTTTGGTTTTTTGCTTGGTTTTTGTCTTTGTTTAGCATGTCTAAATTTCTAAGGACAAAAGAATTGAAAACAAATCTTATACTTCATGTACTAGTTTTAGTCCTTCAACTAATACTAGTATTGTAATTTTGAAATATTTAATGCACATTGTAACAGAAGGTGAATAGGTAGAGATATTAGTTAAATGAAGATTTTCAGTTTATGGGAAAAGAGATAAATATAAAATCAAAGAAATTAAAGGGGAAAACACTCTGAAATATTAAATTTAAATTAGAAACTTTAGTAAGAATGTTTTTTTTTAATGTGATTTTTTTTTTTCTAAAGAGAGAGGGACAGTGAGAGAGACAGAGAAAGAGAGAAACAACTTTATTTAGTTTTTCACATGGCCTTAGTTGCTCCAACACTCAGTTGTGTACGTGGTGCTGGGGTTTGAACCCAGGTCCTCGTGCTTGCCAGGCAAGTGCCGAAACCACTGAGCCACCACTCCAGCCCCTAATGTGATGTTTTTTTACAGCTCTGTCTGCTATAACGGGCCCAGGGGTAATTATTTCTCAGTGTCAACGAACACATCTGGCACCCAGCTTTTGTTTTTTAAATACCATGTTCCACGAAAAGAAAGTAGAACTTGGAGAAATGACTGATTGCAGGATGGAGAGAGAAATATGAGTATCTCCATCTGATCAGCCTGCTACAACAAACTTACCGTAGAAGGGGTGAATTAGAAATAGACCCACACTTCTGGAGACCGGAAGTCCAGGGTCCAGTTGCTAGTAAATGCAGTGCCCAGAAAGGACAGCTCCTGGGTCGAAGATGGCATCTCTGGCTGCACCCCTGCCTGGCAGGAGGCAGAGGGCACCTCTTGGTGCCTCTTTTTTTTCTTTTTTTAAAGAGAGAGGGACAGTGAGAGAGACAGAGAAAGAAAGAAACAACTTTATTTAGTTTTTCACATGGCCTTCGTTGTGTGTGTGATGCTGGGGTTTGAACCCGGGTCCTCGTGCTTGCCAGGCAAGCGCCGAAACTGCTGAGCCACCACTCCAGCCCCTCCCCCCTTTTTTTAAAGAGAGAAAGACAGTGAGAGACAGACAGAGAGACAGAGAGAATAAATTTTTATTGAGTTTTTCACATGGCTTTCGTTGCTCTGACACTTAGTTGTGTATGTGGTGCTGGGGTTTGAACCCGGGTCCTTGCGCATGCTGGACAAGCGCCGTAACCACTGAGCCACTGCTGCAGCCCCTAAAACTGAAATCTTGCATGAGGTTCTTGCCTGCTGGCCTGCTCTACAGATTTCAGGCTCACCTTCCTCCACAATGTGTGATGCAATTTCTTAAAAAGACACCCAGACCCACACCCACACCAACACTCACACCCAAACTCACACCCGACACCCACACCCGCACTCACCCATGCACACACCTTTTGGTTTTGATTCTCTGGAGAACTCTGACTAACAGCTTGAAAGACTAATAGAGAAATACAAAAAGACAAGGAGCCAGCTGGAAGGGATTCCCACTGGCAGATTTGGGACAGTTTGAGCACCGAGAAGACTAAGAATTAACGGAGTGAAAACTTTGAGTAAACAAAACCCTATGGTTTGGATACGAGGAGGCCACAGAAGCGTAGGTGTTGGGCAATGCAGGAATGTTGAGAGGGGAACAGTTAGATTATGGGAGCTGTTACCTCATTAGTGAATGAATCCATTTGTTGCATTAGTAGTGAGAACGGTCAACTGGGTGGTAACTGTAGGGGTGTGGAATATGGCTGGAGGAAGCAGGTCACTGGGGACCAGGCCTTGGGCTCTACCCTGTCTGTGGCTCCTGTCTTTCTCTGTTTCCTGGTTACCACGGGCTTGGCAGATTTCCTCCTCCTTGTCCTTCCACTATAATGTTGTGCCTTGTCTCAGATGCAGAGCAGTGGAGCTGGCCAACCACGGACTGAGCCTCTGAAATCATGAACCAAAATAACACTTTTCCTCTGAGTTGTTCTTATCAGGTATTTTGGTCACAACATCAAAAAACTGACTAACGCAAATTAATAGCAGTGCTTACAAAGAAAAAGAGAAGGGAGAAAAATCCACCTCACTTATCGCCATCAATGGCTATTACATCAATTCCTTATTCTGGAAACAAAGAGAAACATTTATGCATTTATAGCCATTAGCAGGAAACACGGAAGAAATGTTAGAATCAGAAGATGGTCAGTGTGTGATCCCCAGTGAAATAACCGATTTGGTAATGAACCATCCGTAGATGCTAAAATCACTAGTTGAAGGGTTGCTAGGGATTAGCATGTGGATGGTGCCAAGTGACTGCTCTGCAACTCACCTGCTTATTGCAAGGTAAAAACACAGCTTTACAATGGAAAGATCAGGTGTCACCACCTTAGCCATGTGATTAAACTATCGCTAGTAATGGGACCAGCTGACATCAGGAATCTCTCACTGTGATGCAGAATGAAGGGAGCCTGCCAGAAGTGTTCAGTCCTATTCCCTGATAAGATTATGTAAGTCGGGGGAACAAGTTAACCAAACCCAGAGGAAACGGGGGACATTCCATAAGATGATTTACCTGGTTTCTTCAAACAGGCAATATCATATCCTGGCCCCCACAAAAGGTGGGGAGCTGTTCAAAATGAACTCAAGTATTCTAGCAACAGATAGAATGCATGATCCGTAATTGAATCTTCTTTATCTCTTTAAACCTATAAAATCATCTTTGTGACAACTTATTGCGCTAAATTTAACATAGATTAGTTATTAGATGATGTTTTAGTCCATTTTCTGGAGCTGGCTTCTGCTCAACTCTGGTGAGAGTCTCATAGTAGGTGGTCTTTTGGTGGGCGAGCCTGAGGGGATGGGGTAGAATGTCACTCAGGAATTCGGGAAGCCAGGGAGGGAGTCAGGGGCCAGACTTTCTTTTACAACCACTTGCTTTTGCAAAAGCAAACTCCAAAATACCAGAATGAAGCCCTTCCCAGGTCAGTACTCCCATTGATCTGATTGCCTCCCCACCAAACTTCTTAAAAGTTTCCATACCTTTTAATACCAACACACTTCAGTATGTTTGAAGACATATTATTGTTACATTTCTTCCTATGATAATGGTAATATTTTTAAGCCACATCCTTTATTCTCAGGAGATGCACACTAAAGTCTTCAGGAGGGAAGTGTCATCTGTAACTACTTTCAAATAGTTCAGGTGTACCGTATAGGTAACACCTTATGTATTACAATAGATATATAACAGATAGTCTTCCACACATATATGTGGCAAGTGTTCACCGCTATTACACAGAGGTGATAGTTATAGAAGTGTTTGCTGAGTTTCCGTTTCTGTTTTTCTTTATGCTTGAAGTTTCCCATTACGAAAAGTTGGGGAAAAATCTGTAAAACCAATAAAATCAAAATAATAATAATAATATAAATTTAATGTGACAAATTGTTTTCCTAATCATTCTTTCCAGGGTGACCAGTAGGATGTTAGCTCTTCTTGTTGTTTTAGCTTTCAGGGACTGCATATCGCAGAAATCAATGTCAGGAGTAGATGCAATTCTCCAACCACTTTTTCTTCATCAGCTATTGCAAAACCTTTTTATGGGGCATTATGAAGTTGTTGGACTTTCTCTTGACTTGATGCCAACATTGGCTTGTAAAATCAGCCCCTTTCCTTTATATGTACTATAAGATGCAGTAATTTACTTAGTGCCAGTCTGATTCTAAACAGAAGCATAACTTCCAGCAGGATGCAGCTGTTAGTACCTATTCTAAGGCGGTCATGCAGATAGTTCAGGGTGCCGACCCTGGTGGTTACTTATTTACCTCCATCCTGTCGGCATGATGGTTATTGTGCGGTGCCAGGTTTAATACTCACTTTCTCAAATTCTCTTGTTACTAATCATGACACATGACGAGTTCTGGCTAAATAGGGTGAAAGCAAAAATTATACACTGGATGGGTTTATGGATGGCCTTGTACAAGGGACACAGGGTCTGTAGCTTCAGCCCCTTACTCTTGGCCGCTCTCTGCCATTCTGCAGCTGTGAGAAACCATTAGCAGGGTGATTGAGTTGGAAGATGAGAGGAACCGCAGTCCTGATACCATCTTTGACTGATTGCATCTGCCTGGGGCCACCTTTCTCTAGAGCTCTTATTGCATAAGAAAAATAAACCCTTGTGTATTTACAGCAGCATTTGTTGACTTAACTTATAAATAGGACATTCCTGAATGATGCATTCAGAAAAGACTAGTGATAAATATTTAGATTATCTCATGAGTATAGATATTAACAAATAGAATTCAGCAATACATAAGAAAGAGCTCTATGTGATGACAGACTGGGATGCAAGGCTGGCTCAAGACTGAAAAATCAGTCAATGTAATCCATCGTAGCAACGAGCTGTGAAAGGACAAGATTATAACAGTTTAAAGCTCTTAATCATGGGCTGTGATTCCTCCGAGAGGGGGACCTCATATCCAGAATCTACAAAATCCTCAAAAACCTCAACTACAAAAACACAAACAACCCAATCAATAAATGGGCCAAAGAGCTAAATAGAAACTTCTCAACAGAGGACATTCATTGATCAAGCCAATGAGTATGAGAAAGTGCTCTAAATCAATAGTAATCAGAGAAATGCAAATGAAAACTACATTAAGGTTTCACCTCACACCAGTCAGATTGGCAAAAATGAAGAAAATAAACAATAATAGATGCTGGAGGGGTTGTGGAGAGACAGGCACACTGACACACTGTTGGTGGAGCTGCAGGCTGGTACAGCCCCTCTGCAAAGCAGTGTGGAGAATCCTCAAAAAACTAGGGATGAGACCACCATACGATCCTCCTATTCCACTCCTGGGTATTTTTCCAGGGGATTTAGAATCAGTACACTACAGTGACACAGCGAAATTGATGTTCATAGCAGCTCAATTTACAATAGCTAAATTATGAAAACAACCCAGATGCCCCTCACTGGATGAATGGATCCAAAAACTGTGGTGCATATATACCATGGAGTTCTACTCAGCAATTAGAAACAATGATATTGCAGCCTTTGAAGGTAAATGGATGGTGATGGAAGAAATTAGGCTGAGTGAAATAAGCATCACCCAGGGAACCAAGGGTTGAATGTCTTCATTCATCTGTGGAGCCTGGAGCTAGACCCTGGCCATTGAGAAAGGAGGTCTATTATCATGTTTTAAATCCGGATAAGGTATAATGTCATACAACCTAAATCATTTGTAGAGATGTATTGGGAAGGAGGGGAGGAGGAGGGATAAGGGTGGGTAATTGGGAAGGCTCTTGGGGGTAAATCTAATTTTCAGAATTTATATATGTATTATATTATTTCATTAGAAGCTTGTTTGATTGTTTAACAAATAAACTTCTGAATAAAATAAAAAAATTGATGGGGAAGGGGTAAAGTGGTGGCTCAGTGGTTACAGCACTTGCCTGGCATGCACGAGGACACGGGTTCAAACCTCAGCACCACATGCACAAGTAAGTGTTGGAGAAACAAAGGCCAGATAAAAATATAAATAAATTTGATTGTATCTTAAAAGAAACAAACAAGATCTTAAATGGCTTCATTTTAAAATCTAAAATTGATAACACTTAATTTCATAGAATCTAAGTGTTGTGTTGAGCAGAAGAGGCTGTTTTTACAAAGAAGGGCTGAAGAAAGCAGAAATAAAGAAAATATAGACTACTTCAAAGTAAATTCCCTCATAAATCAGGGACACAGAGACAGAACAATAGAAAAATAATTGATTGGTTAACATCAGATGACTTCAGGTTATTTTTTTGTAAGGATTAAAGATGTAAGGATGAAAGGAGAGGGGACTTCACTGTCACGCTGATTGGCCTATTAGGGAAATTTGATTATTTCTTATTCTCCTGAATTCTCTAAAGGTCAGAGAACAGTTAAGTTTGGGTTTGGTGATGTGCAACTTGAGCAAGGGTGACTCCTTTTGGTTTTTAGCCTGATCTATTGGGGCCTACATTAGGAGCTTAATATAAAACAATGGCCTCCTATAATTTTTACTGGATGAAGCTAAAGAAGAAGAAAATCATATGATCATATCAACTGATCCAGAAAAAGTATTTGAAAAAATTTGACATAATTTATGATTAAAACCCTCAGAAAACTAGGATCAGGGGGAACTCCCTCAATTGATAAAGCACAGATACAAGAAACTTTCAGCTCACAGCATACTTAATGGTGAAAAGTTAAATCAGTGCCCCTTAACACTGGAAACAAGGGGGGGTGTTTTCCCTAACCATTGCTGTTCAACATGGTCCTAGAAGTTCTAGCCAAAGGCGGTAAAGAAAAGGAAATTAAAAAGTATTTGGAAGTACAGTTGATTCCTATGAGAACCCAAATGCACCGAGGCAGGCATATAAATCTAGTAATTTCAAGGTTTAAATTACATGTGTATGGTCATTTATATTTGTAACTTGGGGGAACTACAGAGGAGTCACAAGATTGGAGGGTGGGGGAAGAGGGGAGATCCTGGACAAGGATCTGATTTAAGCAACTTTGTCAATACGTGTGCATATATGAATGTGAACCAACTAATCCCTTCGTTATGTAAGATGATGCTGAACCAACAAAAAAAAATTTGCTTCCCCCCAAAAAGTATACAGATAAGGGAAGTAGAAATCAAATCATCCCTATTTTCAAATAATATGATTGTCTACAAAGCAAATCTTTTTTTAAATTTATTTTTTATTAGTGTATTTTAGTTTTACATACTGTTGGGATTAGTTGTCACATACTCCTAAATGCACATAATTCAGCAATACAATTTGATCAATATCCCGCCTCCACATCCCTCCTCTTCCCTCCTCCCATCCTCTGATCCCTTGCCTTTCTTCTGGGTCCTTTATTGTTCCTAAAATACTCAAATACAGTCACATCATTCTTATACCTATGAAGAACATTTTTAAATATATATGGCTATAGTATATGTAGTGACATTTATAACTGCTTGGAATGTACCTTGTACAAAACAAATCTTGATGAAAGGAATCAGAGCAGATTTAAATAAATAGAAGAACTTTAGTATTCATGGGTTGGAGGACTCACAATGAAAAGGTATCAATTCTGGACTGGAGCAGTGGATTGGTGGTTACGGCGCTTGCCTGGCATGTGCAAGTACATGGGTTCAAACCCCAGCACCCACATATACAACTAAGTGTCAGAGCAATGAAAGCCATGTGAAAAACTCAATAAAAATTGATTCTCTTTCTCTCTCTCTCTCTCTGTCTCACTGTCCTTCTCTCTTTTAAAAAAAGATATCAATTCTTCCAAAGCTTATAAATAATTCAATTCCTATCAAAATCCCTGCAAGACAGTTTATAGTTGTACACAGGACTGTCTTAAAATTGGTATGCAAAGGCAAAGGAATTAGAACAGCTATTTCTTCTTAATTCAGCTATTCAGACACCAGTGGGTATAGTGCATTATGATTCTAACACTAACCACCCTGATAGCTCAAACCCCACAAATGAAAAGGCACAGATACCAATGATGAATATGGTCCCCAGGAAACCCATGCTTCTGACCAACAGGATACAAATCCAGGGAGTTCCTATGATCTCAGGCTTGATAATTCACTAGAATGACTCACAGGACTCTGGACAGCACTGCACTACATACGGTTTTTTTAAAGGGTTCATATCGGGAATAGCCACATGAAGAGACGCATGAGGTGAGGTCTGGGAGGGTCCTGAACGCAGATCTTCTTCCTGTGAGTCACGTTACATCACAGTCTTAGGTATTGATGGATTCACGAACCAGGAAGCTCCACTAAGCTTCCCTGTCCAGAGTTCTTACTAAGGTTTCATCAAGGAGGCATGATTAAATGACTTTCCTCAATCTTCCATCCTCTGCACGATCCCAGAAGTTGAGAGGTTGGACAATATTCGTGTGGCTCAAATCCCGAACAAAAGGTTGGTCGTTCTGGTGACCAGTCCCTGTCCTGAGCCACTTCACTGTATAGCATAAATGCAGGTGGGATCCATGGTAAGAATATGCATAACAACCATTCCTATTTGTTAGGAAATTCTAAGAATTTAGTCTTCCTTCCAAGAAAAAGGGGTAAAGGCCAGTCAAGTTCTTTATTATACAACAACCAAGGCTGAAACAACTTTGAAAAAGAAATAAAGTGTGAGGAATCTCTTTACCTGCTTTCAAGGCTTAACCACGAAACTATGGTAACTGACTGTGTAGGGTATTGCCAAAGGAACAACACACAGATCAAAGGGACAAATTAGAGAACCCACAAAATGATTGACATAAACAGGACCAAAGATGTGACTTGACAAAGGAGCAAAGGCAGTTCAACAGAAGAAGGGAAGTCATTTCAGTCAATGGAGCTGGAGCACTTGGATACTGATAAATGAATAAGCCTAAACCTTTTCCAAAAAGCTAACTTTTATAACTGAAAACTTAAAGTTAACATGGATCCTAATTTTAAATGTCAGTCATAAAACTAGAAAATTATAAGAACATAATACAGGGGAAAATCTGTGGGATCTAAACCTGAAGAGTTCTTAAACACTTAAAGTGCTATCCTTAAAAGAAAAAAAATGGGTCAATTGGATTTCATTCCAATTAATTTTTTTCTTTTTAAAAGACTATTAAGTGGGTAAAAAGACATGCAAAAACTGTAAGGAAATGTTTACAAAGCACATATCCCCCACAGGACAATTATCTACCATATATAAAGAATTCTCGCAGCAATGAAAAAAAGAAGCAATCCAATTAGAGAACAGGAGAAAACACAAAAAATACAATTCCCTGAAGAGATCCATTTGGCAAGTAAGCAAATGACAAGATGTTCGATACATTAATTGTTAGGGAAATGCAAATTAAGATCATGATGCGATATCACTACACATCCATTAGAATAATTAAAATGAAAGATAGTGACAATACCAAACACAGGCTAAGATGCAGTTTCTTAGAAAACTAAAATATACTTATGAGATGATCTGGTAACTATACCCCTAGTTAACCAAGTCAGAGAAATGAAAATTTTTGTTCACAGAAAAACATGTACACATTGTTCGTAGACTTCCTTGCCATGGTCAAAAACCAAGGTCAATGAAAATGATCCCCAAGAGGTGAGCGGTTGAACAAACTGTAATACATCCATTCACCATGGAATAGTGCTTCATGGCCTATTGACGAAGGAAGGACCTACTACTCGTGGATGCAATGTTTTGGATGGATCTCAAGAATATCACTCTTGAAATGCCACATTCTCTATAATTCAATTTATATAACATTTTTGGGATGAAAAAGTCATTAGAAATGGAGAATAAGTTAGCGGTTGGCAGGGTTGAAAGCTGGGAGGAGGGAGTATGTTAGCTTTTCATCACTGTGACCAAAATACAACTTCAAGGAGGAGAACTTTATTTTGACTTATGGTTCCAAAGGTTTAGTCCATTGTTGGTCAACTCCATCACTCTGGGCCGAAGGTGAGGTGGAACATCATGGCAGAAGCGGGTGGTGGAGGAACACTGCTCTGCTTTTGGTGGTCAGGAGGTGGTGGATGCGTAGGGCAGATGAACATCTCCAGTGCCCCATCTCCTCCAGCCATGCCCCACCTGCCTACGGTTGCCACCCAGTCAGGCCATTCAAACTACGGTGGACGGATTGGGTCACCACTCTACAATCTAATCACGTTCACTTCCTGCGTTAACACAGGAGCTTCTGGGGGACACCTCATATCTTACTCATACAGGGAGGGTGTGACCAGGAAGATGTAGCAGCACGCAGGCCTCTGTAGGGCCACTTCTCCATCATGGCGGTGGCTACTGCAAACTTAGACATTTGGTAAAATGGCAAAGAACTATATAGCCGTCCATCAGTATCTACAGGATTTGCTTCCAGGGCCTTCTAAAGATACCTGAATCTGTGGATGCTCAAGTTCCTTGGATACAATGACATAGTGTTTCTTTATAACCCTTCACACTCTCCTGTACCTTAAATCATCTCCAGGGAATAATTTCAAGAAAAAAATCTGTATATGTTCAGCACAGAGACATTTTTCCCCAGATACTTCTGACCTGCAACTTGGTTGAATCTGTAAGTATGGATCTGCAAATATGGAGTGCATTTGTACACAGATATAGTACCAATGTTATATTTCTCATTTTCATATGGTAGAGTTATGCAAAATGTCACCCCTGGGGAAAACTGACTGCAGGGCACAAGGAACCTCTATACTATTATTAGTGTCACTAGAGATGGGAGAATGGGAGAAGAAAAAGTGGGCATAGAGGTGAGCAACTGTCAAAGTGCCCCCGACTGGGAACTGACCCGAAGATATATTCCAGAGAGAGGCCCAGCACTCTCCTGTAGATTGACAGGTCACATCACGTTCTCAAGGCCACGCTGCATCACAAGCTGCCCTGACCATTCTGTGACTTTCCGTCAGTGATGCTAGATCAGAAAGGGCAAAAGGACACAATCATGCAGGTGAGTGTCCTCATTTTGTTTTTAAGAGAGAGGGACAGTGAGAGAGAGAGAGAGAGAGAGAGAAGAAGAGAGAATCAATTTTATTTAGTTTTTATGTGGCTTTTGTTGCTCTTATACTTTGTTGTGTATGTGGTGCTGGGGTTCAAACCCATGTCCTCGAGCACGCCAGGCAAGCACCAGAATCACTGGGCCAGTGCAC
This sequence comes from Aplodontia rufa, assembly GCA_004027875.1. NCBI lineage: Eukaryota > Metazoa > Chordata > Mammalia > Rodentia > Aplodontiidae > Aplodontia > Aplodontia rufa. Next base: position 10,854 of record PVKS010041487.1, read on the forward strand.
CAGTCCTGAGTGTCCTCAGTTTTAACACAGCATAGGTATGTGATTTCCCCCAAATGGGCAAAGCCAACTAACTACACAAAGCACCAGGTCCGAAGAGATGTGGCCAAGGTTTTGCACCGATACAGGCTCCTACCCTCCATCCTAACAAAAGGCCAAGACTTTACCATTGCGGTGCATTTCGTTTCCTTACAGATCTGCCTGTCCGTCTCTCTGGGGTGTATCCCACTTTCTCTTTGCCTTCCCTGCCTTACAATAAACCTGCCCTACACGCCATCTGCCTCTCCCTCATTGTACACTTCTGTCTGTGCCGGGCTAATTGCCTAATCTCATACAATTACACTCAAGGGCGGAGGACCACACCGCTCCAACTCCACTCAACCTCCTGTAACACTATCCCACCACTTTCGGTAAATTTGTTGCTCTTTCAAAACAAGGAGAAAAAAGATGGAAAAAAAAGACTTCTTCAGAAAAAAAAAATATAAAATAGAGTGTGTGGTGGACCCTCTTGTAAATGCATGTCTACCTTCTAGTCACCTTGAAGACACACTGATGACGTCAGAAGCTTGTCCCAGAGGAGACTCCATGCAGCTTAAGAAGGAACAAGTGTGCGACCTTGCTTCCCCTTTCCCTCCTGCTCTCCCCTGCTGCACCTTCAACAGGCACTTTGAGTGCATTCAGCATCAAATGCTATTGGATCAGGGGAAAATGAGGTGGCCACCCCCTCCTTGGGAGACGCAGACAGTAATAAAGTGGAACAAGTGCTGGGAGACCTCATGCCAAAGGAGCTGGCCCAGCTGGGGACCCAGGAGGCTTCCTGAATGCAGGAGTCGTGAACTGGGACTGGAGAGATGAACTGGAACTAGAGACAAAAACGGCAGGAACAGCTGGCCCCCGTGCTATAGGTAGGGGTTGGCGGGCTGGACTGGGGCTGGGTTCAATCTGGAAGCTCAGGGGAAGAGAGTTGCAGAGGCAGATGGGAGCTGGGAGGAGGGAAGGGCTGTGTACTAATTTAAGGTGTCTGCAGAGGCAGTGAAGGGCAGGAGAGTGGCCTGGTCACATTAACATTTTAGAAAATTGTGGGGTTGGGGATTTAGCTCAGTGGCAGAGCGCTTGCCTAGCATGCGCAAGGCCCGAGTTCGGTCCTCAGCCCTGAAAAAAAAATTGAAAATTGTCTCCCGGGCATCTGAGACGACAGATTGAGGGGGAAGGCCAGGCTTTGACCAATAGTGTAATGCAGGTAAGAAATGGGGAAGCCTGTACAGGGGCAGGCCTTGGACATGGCGGAGAGCACTCAGGGAGGCAGTCTTGGGACGCAGAGCTAACCCAGAGTTGTAGACACAGTGCAGCTGAGATGGTCAGTATGTTACAGTGCACCCATGGGAGCTAAGCCCCCTGTCCAGGCCTCTTCTAAGAATCTTTGGAATGTGTCTCTCCCTCCAGGCTGCCAAATTATCCCCATTTAGACCCCAGGGCAGAATAGACCTCAGCTCTCTGGGCTGAGTTGCTGGGCCAAAAGCCTGCTTACTGCTTGGGAATGATTTACTTAGTTTTGCAGATGGTCTGTAGGAGGGAGGTCCACAGGACAGAGGGTCCGCCTTCTAGAAACTCTAAGTCACATGTTGCCTAAGGGACCTCTCCACTCCCAGATAGATGCACCTGTGTTTAGGAATAGGTCCTTTCACAGGAGTCCTAGGCCAAGCAGCCTGACTCAAGGGTGTTTCAACAAACCAGGTTCACCACTCACCCCCAAAACCAAACACAGGGGATCATGGTGAGAAGCAGGAAAAGAACTTTAATGATAGGCCATATTGGGAAGGCAAAGTGAGATCCAGCACCTCCGCCCTGTCTTTGGGGTGCTGATGTGAGCTGTAGGTTTAAATTGTGCAAGATTGGGGCAGGGGTGAGAGGTCTGCATAATTAAGCAGTCTTGGTCAAACTGCAGTCTGGTTGATCATTATTTTAGTCCTGGTTCTGCGAGGTGGCTCAGGGGAAGTCCTTGTTGCAGTTTTAATTTGCTGCTGAGATCTGTGATCCTGGAAGGGGGCATTTGGGTTCCCATGCTCATGCTTAGGAGCAGTCCCATCTTGGGGTAATGTGCTTTCCCTCTTCCTGGAAGGTATAAGACAATGACTAGAGACTTGTAGGTGCCCTTAAGGGAGTCTGCGACAGGATGCTGCAAATCTTGCCTCAGCCCTGCAGACAGGTGCAATAGGAGAGGTAAATTTAGGGCTAATAAACCTCATGGTACCAGTTTTTGAAGGAGCATTCCTTAAGTGATTGACATACCTAGGTGCAGAGATGAACAGGGTCCTGACCCAAAGTTTAAGGTAAGAAAGGAGACTTAAAAAAAATGAAGACAGAGATGTGCAGTTTATCCTGCTTTCAGTTACGGGGTATCTGCAGGCCTAGGTAAAGAGTCACCACTGTTAGCAAATACAGTCTCTCAAATCCCTACTATGAACTGGCATCTACACTTGTGTGTTTGCCAAAGCCAATTCAAAGTGTCTACCTTGAGTAGGATGCTCTCCCACTTGCAGAAGTTCTGGTAACAGGCAGACCTTCATCATGTTAGTGTGATCTCCTACTATGAGCAATGCGGAAAACATTTGTCTCCTTCTAGACCAGGCACCTATTTCTTTTCCTTCATGTCCTAGCCTCTAAGTTTGCTCAGGCCTTAGTGAATGCTGGTTAGGGAGATTTTGCTGCCTGCGAGGTGGAATTCACTATAAATAGCCTTCATGGCTACATTTAGAGGCAGCCTATGCTGAGACTTTATTACATTTCAAAAAACACCTTCATCTCCAATTTTGCAAGGCGCTCACACAAACTATCACATAGGTTTACATAGATTTATAGTGATCCATTATATATATATGATATAGATATTTAAATTTACATAAGATACACAGGTTAATATTTGGAATGTTTAACAATGCTTCCACCCTCCCCATTTCCTGTTAATTCTGCCCTACTTATTTCTATCCAGTGAGTTTTCTGTTTTCATTCCCTTAAGAAATGAACTTGGGGGGCTGGAGTGGCGGCTCAGTGGTTACAGTGCTTGCCTGGCATGCGCAAGTACACGGGTTCAAACCCCAGCACCCATGTACACAACTAAGTGTTGGAGCAACGAAAACCATGTGAAAAACTCAATAAAAATTGATTTTCTCTGTCTCTCTCTCACTGTCCTTCTCTCTTAAAAAAAAAAAAAAGAAATGAACTTGGCTTTTGAACTTTAAAAACTTGGAATATGCGTATAAACCAGGCAACTGGGAGCAACGCCTGATGTGTGAGCCTAGAGCGAGATTTCCTCCCGTCCCACATGAGAGTCATCCTTTGGGTGGGATTTTGAAGAATTAGAGAAAGTGAAGATGGACTTAAATGCTTCTCTGTTTCCCAGAGACCTTGGCCCTGATGCTAGGACCAATCCCCAGGGACAGGGAGAGAGTGATGGAAATTCCAGCTTGGTTTGGGAGAATCTGAAAGCAGAGGAAACCTTGCTCTTGGTAGTCATGCAGAAGGCGGGAGAGACTTCTGCCTGACTTTCTGGGTAGTGGGCCCAAGGAAGCCTCGGAGGGTTGCCTGTAGCCCCACTATGCAGCAAAAAGCAAGATCATTCCTTATGTCCATCCACCTGCCTGAGATATCCACCAAAGTAGAGTGTCCTAAAGGTCATGAATGATATGGATAGAATGTCTCTTCCTCGTCCTGGAACAGACCTGTGATGTAACTGCATGGGTGACGCAAGGAACCTGAGACTGGAGAGAGAAGGGAAGGAGGCACCAGCTTGCTGTGGTCTAGAGAACTGATTAGGGGACACATGGGAGGGATGGAGCTTTCTAAGAAATGCAAGTGGGGGCAGAAGTGAGGGACCCACTGGCAAAATCAGGGCTTAAAAGAAGAGCATAAAGGAACGAAGCCAAGCCCTTCTTGCATGGTCAGGATCAGGACTGTGGGTCGAGATGCACATCTTTTCAGTCATTTTTTATTTAAGGCAGCATTGTTGTGTTTGAGGGGCAGAACCCATTGAATTGGACACTGTCAGATGTTTACTTAGAATGAACAAAAACGATCATTATGTTCTGTGTCCTCTTCTGTAAAATATAAGATGTGGAAAACATGATTTCACTGTGAGGGTGACACTGGCCACCTGCGCTTTGCTGAATGTGTGTCTCTGTCTGTCTGCTGCACCCGCTGCCTGAGGTCCAGCCGGGCCTAGCTCAGCCGAGTCGCCAGTCCTTCCCCCAGCTCCGGGGATTCTGCAAGGAGGCAGGGGTGGGAGATGCTGCTTTTAGAAACAGCACAGGCCAGAGTGTTAGAAGCGAATTAAACTAGGCCAATGACTTATAAAATCCTGGGTCTCTCCCAGGTCTACTGTAGAGACAGGAGGTGACAAGGGTGGGCCATACTTGAAAAGACGGACAAGCAGGCAACTTTGGACAACTGCCCACTGCTGAGATTCCTGCGCCAGGGAGGCCACTGCCCTCCACCTGCCATCTTTTGGTGCGAAGAGCCTTCCTGAGCTTGGGTGGAGAGTGACCGTGGCCAGTCTGGTGTCTACCATGAGAATATATTTGCTGAGTACCTGATCTGAGTGCCCCCAGCCTTAAGGAGGGCACTGGAGCTCACCAGACCCAGTTCCTGCCTGTGGCCCTGCAGGAGCCAGAGTTGAAGGTTGTGGGCTTACAGAGCATCTCACCTACTCAAGAGCAGTCGACATTCCATGCAGGTTCCTGTCAGTCCTCAACTTGGCTTCTGAGCAGGAGGTGGTTCTTCTCTTACATGAGTGTGACCTTCCCACCCATGCCCCCACCAATTCTGACCATCGCCAGGCCAGGGGAGCACAGAGAATGTTCCATCAGGTTCAGAACTGAGACCCACAGCTGGAACGGTGGCTCAACAGTTACCGCGCTTGCCTAGCATGCGCAAGTATGCGAGTTTGAACCCCAGCACCACGTACACAATGAAGTCTTGGAGCAACGAAGGCCACATGAAAAACTAAATAAAAAAATGATTTCTCTCTTTCTCTCTCTCTCACTGTCCCTCTCTCTTAAAAAAAGAAAAAGAAAGAAAAAGAAAGAACTGGGACCCACAGCACCCTTCCCTCCACTAGGACAGAATGCCTTCTAGGCGT
>PVKS010041489.1:0-16009 GCA_004027875.1 Aplodontia rufa
GTTTTTTTTGAGACAGGGTTTTACTAAGTTGTCCATGCTGAAGTTGCGGTCCTTCTGCCTCCACCTTCTGAGTCAAGATTACAGATGTGAACCACAGTGCCCAGCACATCTCATTTCTTCATAAAGATTTTTGTAATAAAAAAAAAAATAAAAAGGGTGCTGGAGCAGTGGCTCAGCACTTACCGTGCCTGCCTGGCATGCGTGAGGACTCGGGTTCAAACCCCAGCACCACCTAAACAACAAAGTGTTGGAGCAATGAAAGCCACAAGAAAAGCTAAATAAAACTGATTTTTTCCCCTCTCACTACCCCTCTCTCTTTAAAAATAAATAAAGAAATAAAAAGGTCTGGGGATGTGGCTCAGTGGTTAAGCGCCTTTAGATTCAATTTGGTACAAAAAAAGTGAAATCAAAAGAAATTATACACATATATATATATATATATATATATATATAAACAAGGACCATAAATTGGGGTAGGGAGATAAATTGCCTAGAGTTACTCTGTGGTAGAGGCCTGTGAGATTATGATAATATAGTTTGGTTGTCGCCTGCCATTCCTGGGGCTCATAATTCCCTCCCCATAGAAAATTGAATTCCTCTTCCCCAAGGCAGGTCACAGAAACTCTAATTTTCCTCCAAATTTTTGTCTTAGAGCTGGCAATAAAGAAATTCTCTGCTTTTGGGACTGGTGAAGTCGCACCTGTCTGCAGAGGAGCAAAACAAAGAAAAAAAATTTTTTAAATTATCGGATTGACTTTTGTCCAACAGCTGGTCCAAAGACCCTCATTTTGGAAGGAGTTGTGTCTCATACCTGGGAGGAAGGAAGCTACATGGAGTGAGTGGCCAGGAAGACTCTGGCCTGGTCTTCCTAGGTTCCCGCAGACTGCTAGCATTAGAGCACCCTGTGTCTGATCACACTTCTACGCAGTTGTCCATCTTCACCAAAACTCAAGAGGACAGCGGGCAGGGAGCTACCGAACAGCTGAATACGTGGAGGTTCTTGAAGTGGTATGCCCAAAAAGGACACGGGACACAGAAGCCCCACACTGCTATTCCCATACCTTGGCTTGTGCATCTGCGTGCTTTATTTAAATATTGATTTCAGTCCTGATGATTGAACCCAGGGATGCTTTACTACTGAGCCACGACACCAGCTCTTTTTATTTTTTTATTTTGAAACAAGGTCTCACTAAGTTGTTTAGGGTCTCTCATTAAGTTGCTGAGGCTGGCTTTTGTGATCCTCCTGCCTCAGCCTCCTGAATAGAGGGGTGCATAACCATGCCAGGCTCCAGAGCCTGTATTTATTTATTAAAAAAAAATTTTAAGTGAGAGGGACAGTGAGAGAGAAACAGAGAATCAATTTTATTTAGTTTTTTTTTTTTTGCATGTGGCTTTCATTGCTTCCACACTTTGTTGTATACGTGGTGCTGGGGTTTGAACCCAAGTCCTCATACATGCCAGGCAAGTACCGTAACCACTGAGCCACTATTGCAGCCACCAGAGCCTATCTTTAAACTCGAAATATTTTTTTTTTTCTTAAAGAGGGACAGTGAGAGAAAGAGAAAGAATTTTATCAGTTTTTCACACGACTTTTATTGCTCACTTTGTTGTGTACATGGTGCTGGGGTTTGAACTCAGGACCTCGTGCATGCCAGGCAAGTGCTGAAACCACTGAGCCACCACTCCAGCCCTAAAATCAAAATTTCAATGATGTCGAGTTCTTAATTCTGTGTGCATAAATAAATATCTTGTTAGGTTTACTGACGATTACTATGGATATATTTCTAAAGAAAAATACTAAGAGCACTGACTAAAGATTACTCTGAAACCATATATAGAATTTCTTTCCCCACCGCAATCCTGAAAGTAAGATGGAGGATTGGAACTGCCCTTCCCATCACAGTTGTCAGCGAGGTTCCAATAATTTTATCAGCAGAAGTTAAAAAATCTGCCGGTTAGGATGTCTCCACCTTGTGTGAACACCAAAAAACAGGTGAGTCAGCTTTCCTGGAGTGTATTTTCATTTATTTGACTTTTTGCAGCAATGGCCACACCTCTTCCTGAACAGTTAGTTGGCAAAACTCTCCATATTATTTTGTTAATGATACTGTTTTTAAAAGGAACATTTAAAAAAAATTAAAAAGGTTTTGTAGTTTTTGGAACTGACAAAGCTGACCACAAGCAGTTCAGATAATAATAAAGAATATCAGGAGAAAATAAAAAGAGATTTAGAAATTCTATTCCTAGGCATTAAAGTCTCTTCCTTTTTGCTGGTGACGGAACCTGGGCTTCAGGTGCTGCAGCCAGGGGCTCTTCCACTGAGCTGTGATCCCAGCTCTAAAGGCTATTCTTACACATAGCCATCAAACACTTTTCAAACCCATACGCGCTTACAGACAGTGGGCGTGCATGCGCGTGTGTACATGGAGAGGTCTGGTGGTGTGGGGACCGCGACTGGGCGAGGCGGGAGCTCTACGCTGAGCCACGTCCCCAGCCCTTAGCTGTTAGTTTGGCATGGAAGGAGAAAGCTAAACTACTTGTGATGTCTTCTCTTATTGTACCTCACAGACATCTACTGATGTGATGTCTAAACATAGCACCATCCTTTTTAGTGGCTTCACTCCTCTTTTGTGCAGAGACGTAATTAACCAATTCTGTTGAGGCTTTTTAGTTCGCCTCCCCCACAAGCATGTAATTACCTCTCTGGGTCAATGCCCTAAGCGAGGGGCCTGGGGTGAAGGGCTATGCATCCTGCCCATGACCAAGTTTTGCAACCCTGCCTTTGGGAAGTGCATCAGTCAGGATGAGCTTCAGCTGAACGTGGCAGAACACCCGCAATGGCTCACCCAGGACAGAAGTCTCCGAGAAAGAGGCAGTCGGCCCCCGGGGCTCAGGCGCCTTCCGTTTTGGTATTTGACTTCAGAATTTGGCTTTCTCTCTGTTTTCTTTCGCACTGGAGATTGAACCCAGGGAATGCTCTAACACTGAGCTACATCCCCAGTCTTGTGATCGACGCTGTGATCCTCCTGCCTTGGCCTCCCCAGTCACTGAATTACAGCAGTGGCCATTGTGCCCAGTTTGAGGCTTCCTCATTATGATGTGATGGCTGCCCAAGTCCAATCCATTGCATTTGCATTCCAGACAGCAAGAAGAAGCAAGGGACAAACAAGGGTCCAACACCCAAGGCTCAGTGAGGTCACACTGGCCACCTCCAGGGACACTGTATTGGCCAGAATTTGATCATGTGAGTACATGATGCAGCAGGGGAGGCTGAGAAAGCAGTCTTTTGTTTTTGGGGTTTTTTTTCGTTTTTCCATCTGAAATCCAACTGAAAGCGCAGTAATCTTTCAAGTATAGAAAAGGGAAAATGGAGCCAGGTGTGGTGAGAGGCCTTTAATACCAACTCCCGAGGCTGAGACAGGAGGCTGTCAAATTCAAAGCCAGCCTCAGCAACTTAGCAAGCCCCTAAGCAACTGAGCGAGCCCCTGAAATCAGGGCTGGGGATATGGCTCAGTGGTTAAGCACCCCTGGATTAAATCCCCTATACTAAAAACAATAAGCTCACACAAACAGAAAGGACACTGGGAGCAACGAAAGGTTTCTGCCACAGGAGGACGGACTAGGGTTACACTCCTGTGGCCACCTGCCAGGAGAAACTCCCCCCCGCACCCCCCGCCTTTACCAACACTTTTACCAGCTGGCAAACTCCCCGTATGATTTTAAATGCATTTCATCACTTACAAGGAAAAATATTTATCTTATCCTCAAATAATCTGTGTAGCTTATGATACCAATATCGATGACATATACTCCCCCCGCCCAAGGCAAAAAGTGTGCAAATGTCACCACTAAACGTGGACTCCATGCGAGTTTCTGACTTCACTTCCTTCACATCACTGGGCACTCCTCCAAGGCTCTCCAGTGGACCGTGGCAAAATCTATAAGAAGACTGTCTCTGCACTTAAATTTAGCTGGCCTAGCCTCCGGTGGCGCAACGTGATCTTTCTTCATTCTCCCAGGGCCACAACCCTGGGGTGGAGTGCAGGGCCCTCGGCAGCGACCCCTGGCCACCTCTTTCGCATCATCTCTGCCCCATGTTCCAGACCATTGCCTGCTTCCACCACCAGAGGATCATCAGTGACTGCTGAAACGGTCCCTTCTGCTTAGAATTATTCCTGATGTTACCCCTGGAAAACATCTATTCCAGTTTTTTAAAAGACGCAGATCCTATAGTCACATCCTGCCTAAGATCCTTCCTGACCCGCTTCCTTGCTTTGTGCTATTTCTTTCAAAATAATACAGCAGGGGCTGGAGAGGTGGCTCAGTGACAGAGCGCTGGCCTGGCATGTGCAAGGACCTGGCTTTGAACCCCAGCACCACATACGCAACTAAGTGTAGGAAAAACAAAAACCAAATTGCAAAATAAATAAAATTGATTCTCTTTCTCTTTCTCAAAAAGAAAAAATATTACAGCAAAAATTCTTTACGGAATTCACGCTGTGCTCACATTGTGCTACAAGCTGGATTCATGACCAGTGAGCTAAACAGAGGCTTTCGGCTCTTACAGCCTTCAGTCCACAAATTCCATTTAAAGGCTGATTTCCATTCATCATCACGGTCTTTTTTTTTTTCCTTTTTTATTTTTTGTACCAGGGATTAAACCCAAGGGTGCTTAATCACTGCATCACATCCCCAGTCCTTTTAGTATTTTATTTTGACAGGGCCTCATGAAGTTGCTGAGGTTGGTTTTGAACTGGAGATCCTCCTGCCTCAGCCTCCCGAGTTGTTGGGATTACAGGCATGCACCACCATTCCTGGCTCCTCCATTCATCATCTCTCTCCTCTATCAGTCCCAACAAGAGGTTAGGAAACTGAGGTTGCCTGTGAGGATCACATCGAGAGGCGTTTTCTTCAGGTCTTGCTCCTTGTTCAGATGTTCATTTATTTCTGCTTTTATGACTCTATATTTTTGGCGACCACGATCAAGTCCCTGGATTTTATTTGTCCTATTAGTTCCTGAGTGTTCTCAAACTCATTCCTGAAAAAGGTCAGGCTCTGGGGCTTGTGGCAGTGACAAAGGCAAAGCTGAGAACAGGACAGCTAAACAAAGATGGAGGAAAAGATGTTCCGAGTGAAGCGGCCTGAGCAAAAGGCTGAGCGGAGGACAGAGGTGACGCTGGCTGAGTTCCAGGGATGGCTTTCTCATGGGGAAAGAACCTTATTTCCTTGCCTCTCTCTCTCACATTTTCATTTTTGGGTTCCAGGGATTGAACTCACCCAAGGGCATTTAACCACTAAGCCCCAGCCCCAGCCCTTTTTTATATTTTATTTTGAGACAGATCTTGCTAAGTTGCTGAGACTGGCTTTGAACTTGTGAACCTCCTACTATAGCCTCCCCAGTTGCTGGGATTATAGGCGTGCACCACCATGCCTGGCTTTCTCTCTTTTTTTGTACCAGGGATTGAACCCAGGGTGCTCTACCACCAAGCTACATCCCAGGCTTTTTTTATTTTTTATTTTGAGATAGGTCTTGCTAAATTGTTGGGGCTGGCCTTGAACTTGTGATCCTCCTGCCTCAGCCTTCTGAATTACAAGGATTACAGACATGTGCAACTGCACTCAGCAAGAACCTTATTTCTATGGAGATCCTCAGGGCAAATGGGAGACTTGGCTGCGTCCACCTGGATCATCCAAGTCCCAAGGCCTCAGTGACCTTTCATCCACTTCCCTTCCCCTCCTAGGGCTGCACGCTAAGATTTCTACTCCGGTTTTACTTTCTTTTCATCTTCCCATTCCCAGTTTGTTTTATTGTGTATCCCAAATAAGAATGATCTTGAACTAAAAAAAGTCCTAAGGATAAGCTGGGCATGATGGTACACACCTGTAACGGTAGGGACTTGGGAAGCTCAGGCAGGAGGATGGCAAATTCAAGGTCAGCCTGGGCAACTTAGTGAGACCATGTCTAAAAAAAAAGAAAAGAAAAATGACTGGGGATGTAGCTCTGTGGTGGAGCATCTCTGGGTTCCATGCCCCGTACAAACCAATAACTGAAGGTAGATGATACTCAGAAGGAACTCCAAGCACACGAAATTTTGCACAAAATAGGAAAAACCTTGGAATGTAGAGTAGTTAGAGTGCGCTCCAGACAGCCCAAAAAGGCCTGGGTGCATTATTCAGGACTGCAGCCTCAAGAGACAAAAATTTGCCAGCGGTACGGTGGGGCTCACCATAATTCCAGAGGCTGAGGCAACAGGACAGCCAGCGCAATTTAGGGAGAAAATCAAAATATTAAAAAAGGGCTGGGGATGTAACTCAGTAATAGAGCACTGAAAAATGTGAAGCCCCAGGTTCAATTCCCCATACTGCAAAACAAAGCAGCAACGCAAAAAAGAGGCAGAGATTCAGCTCCACATAAGCAAGAAAGAAGCAACGGTGTTGGTTCTACCACTTGGAAGAGTGGCGTGGCTGGCCTTGGGCGCTGCAGGATCCAGAGGCGCATCAGATCGTTGACTTTTTTTTTTTTTTTTGATTCCTTAAAGAAAGAGGGGACAGTGAGAGAAAGAATCAATTTTATTTTGTTTTTCATGTGGCTTTTGTTGCTCTGAGACTTCGCTGTGTGTACGTGGGTGCTGGGGTTTGAACTCATGCACTCCTGCATGCCAGGCAAGCACCGTAACCGCTGAGCCACCGCTCCAGCCTCAGACCTTCCCTTCTGTTTTCCCTCCTCCTCTCTATCCTTGGCTTTCTTATCTCCAAAGGCAGAAGTGTGCTCATTATGCAGCGGGGGCCTAATGAGACTCAAGCCTGGAGAATCCCATACAACATCCAATCAAGGCTGAAAAGTCCCAGCCATGATTCCACTGGTGCAGGAAGGAGGGAGTACCCCTGTCTTCTCGGAGGTAGGGGTATTTAATGATTGGTCGGCCCTGGATCAGGGAGATCCTTGAAAGGAGTAGACAAAGACGCGTCAAGATTGGGGTAGAGCAGCAACTGAAATGAACTGGGGGCACGGCAGGAACAGTTAATCCAATTATAACAGAAACCGTGTAACTGTGTATGAGGCGACCGGTTCAGAGTGGGAAGTGCGTCCAGATCATATGGGTCCAGTCTCCCCTAAGGAAGACGGAACAGCAACCACCCTGAAAAGCCCAGGAAGGTGTGCAGCTCCTTCTCAGCACTTGGGATCATTTTGTTCCAAGAAGTCACCACAAACACGGACACAGACTGTGAACCACTGTCCTGGAGAAACATCGGGTTAGGTTCCTGACAGCCTCCGGTCACACCTCCTTCAACTGACGTGTACGTGACCGCGCTCTATGAGAAGTGTCTGTTTAAATACCTTAATGAATATATCTTGTTGATTCACTGACATTAAACACCTAGCTGCTCCATAACTCATGTCTGAAGGGAGTTTTACCTAACACATCTATTTGCCCTATGTCCCAGCCTTCTAGTGCCTAGGAAACTAGACAGCACTTCAGGAGTTCAGGGACCACATTAAACAGCAAAATCACCAACAAAAGCACAAATATGTGGTGCTAAACAGCATAAAAAGGATCTTTGCTTACTGGTTGAGGTCCCTGGGGGACCTCAGCTGAGAATTCGCTGGTGGGCTGCATTCACCACAGTGCTCATGTCCAGGAACCACTGGGAAAGCCCTGCGGTGTTGGCTCAGGGTCACAAGCCTATTTTAGCAACTTCAAAAATAGGGAACTGCTGTCATCCCAGCGGCTCAGGAGGCTGAGGCTGGAGGATGGGATGCTCAACACCAGCCTTGGCAACTTAGTGAGACCCTGTTTCAAAATGAAAAATAAAAAGGGCTGGGGATGTGCTCAATAGTAATTGCCCCTGGGTTAAATTTCCAATCCCCCACAACCCCCAAATAAATACGGAACCTGTGGCTAGCTAGAATCACTGTGCTTCCGGCTCAGGATATTTGGAGGACAGGAATGCTGGGACCAGGTGGCACTGAGGGCCTGGGTGGAGGAGGAGGGATGAACAGGGAGGTGGCAGGAAGGTGGGCAAGACCTGGGTTCCAACAGGGCCTGAGGGCATCAAGAGGGTAAGTCCAGCTGAAGGGGCGGAGCCAGATTCTGGAGCCTAGACAAGGAGAGACCAAGTCTGGACAGGAATCTTACTTGAAGGGCCAAGGTGACAATATCAAAAAGTGAGTCTTTGCTCTTGTCAAACCATGTGTGTGCTTCACTTAGGTTTTATTTTTTTAAATGCACATTTATAATTTAAAAGTAATGGCTAGGTGTGGTGGTACACACCTGTAATCCCAGGAGGATCCCAAATTCAAGGCCAGCCTTAGCAACTTAGTTAAACTCTGTCTCAAAATAAAACCAAAAAGGGCTGGGGATGTGGCTCACTGGTTAAGTACCCCTAGGTTCAATTCCTAGTACCTAAATAAATAAATAAAACTGGGGCCAAGTGCAATGCTGCCATCCATGATCCCTGTGACTAGGGAGGCTGAAGCAGGAGGATCACAAGTTTGAGGCCTGCCTAGGCAACTTAGCGAGGTCCTGCCTCAAAATTTAAAAAGCGGGGAAGGGGCTGTGCTGTGCTTCAGTGGCAGAGTGCCCCAAGGTTCAAGTCCCAGCACAAACACCAGTAGTGAAGGGTCCTGGTCCACTGAATCTCTCCACCTCTGATCAAAGCCTCGTTGGTAGTAAGTAATGATCATAAGGAACACAAACCGCACTTACTGCGTATGCCGGGCGCTGTTCTAGGTGCTTCACACTTAGGAACTCATTTCTTTCTCACTGCCTGGGAGGTGTGTTAGACCTTGTTTCAGATGGAGAAACTGAGGCAGGAAGCAGTAACTTGCCCAGGGCTCAACAGCAGGAGAATGTGTGCGTCCTGGGATTTTCGGTTGACTTAGGAACTCTCCTTTAGACATGGCTGTCTTCCTGCCTCCCCGACCCCACTCCCACTGCCACTTCTGCTCACTGCTTTTCATCTAAGAGAGAACAATAAACCACATTTGTCTTATTTTCTTCCTTTAAAAAATCAAGGGGGCTGGGCACAAGTCCTGTAATCCCAGTGGCTCGGGAGGCTGGGGTGGCAGAGTCGCAAGCTCAAAGCCAGCCTCAGCAACTTAGCAAGATAAGCAATTTAGTGAGACCCCCGTCTCAAAATTAGAAATAAAGTGCTCAGTGCTCACAGTGCTAGCCTGGCTTGTGCCAGGAATCGGGTTCGAACCCCAGCACCACATACACAGCTAAGCGTCAGAGAAACAAAGACCAGATAAAAAATAAATAAAATTGTCTCTCTCTTTTAAATAAATAAATAAATGCAAACAAGGGCTGGGGATGTGGCTCAGTGGTTAAGTGTCTCTGGGTGCAATTCCTGGTATCCAGAACAGGGCATTCATTTATATTTTAGCAGCACTGAGGATTGGCCCCAGGGGCACTCTCTACCACTGAGCTGTACCCCCAGCTCTTTTATTTCATTAAGTTGCCCAGGCTGGCCTTGAACCTGGGAGCCTCCTGGCTTGGCCTCCAGAACGGAAAGGATTACGGGAATGTGAATACAGGGCTTGTGTTTAAAGGGCGAGGCCGCAGGTCCAGAGTGGAACTGTTACAGGGTAAACCCGCCTGCGCTGTCTACAATCTCTGCCGGCTCCCTCTGCCCTCAAGCACTGCTGCTTTCTGGAGTCTGCAGGAGTGGCGGTCTCCCAGGCAGGGAGGACAGGCTTCACCCTGCACGCGCACCATTCCCCCCAGCGCTCCCCTGCGACACAGGGACCTCATCAGGTTTAACAAATGGATCTTGGGAGCTGTCCCCATCGCAGGGTATCCATGTGGAAGCACACACGTGGCCACAGCACTGTGCCAACAGGCTGAGACTCCAGGACACCTCTCACTTCCTGACTCATGCTTTTCAATGTTTTTTTGGTCTGATTTCTTTTGGGGGGCAGGAGAGTCTCATAACCACAGGCACTGTGACTTATGAACTCCAAACTTTAACCAGTCTTGGCTTTTATTCCCTTATTGATTTGGATAGGCTGGGCTTCAAACAGCCTCTTCCAAAGCCCTGGCTGGGGCACGCTTTGTTCTGCTGGGGACAGTTGGCTGCTACTCCGGCCATGGCTGATTTGACCAGGGTGGCCATCTGACCCCAGCCAGTTAGGCAGTTCTGTTATAGGTGATGAATAACTCTCTTAAACTGAGGTTGAGCAAAAGAAGAGACGACCACATTGGCTTGTATAGACGTGACGCCCAGCTGGCTCCAGAGGTTCAAATAAGACCCCACGTTTCTTCCACCTGTTGGCTTGTTCCCTCTGCAGGTAGGATGTCTCTGGTGGTGACTAGATGGCTGCCAGCAGACCCTGGCTTATACTGCTACAGTGTGAAGTCTGAGGAGTGCATCTTTCTCAAGAGTTTTGGCATGTAATTGGCCCATCTCTGAAAGTGTTGGGTATGGCTCCCTGAACCTTTTGGAATGAGGTTGAGGGAGGCTGGATTTCCCTTGGAAAACTTCCACGGGAAGAGGGTCAACACATTAGCTCCTAGCTGGGCGTGGGGGTGCACACCCGTAATCCAAGTAACTCGGGAGGCTGACACACTAGGATCGCAAGTTCAAGACCAGCCTTAGAAATTTAGTGCGACCCTGTCTCAAAATAAAAAATAAAAAGAGCTGTGGATGTGGCTCAGTGGTTAAGTGGCCCTGGGTTCAATACCTGGTACCAGAACCAAAACCAAAACCCAAAACATCAGCTCGTGCCGCATGAGCCAGACAAGCAGAACACAGGCTTGACAGTGGCCAAAGAGGAGGCCCAGTGAAAACATCGGATCCTTTCTCGGGAGGAAAATGGAACCCGCAGCCCAGAACTGAGCCCTTGGCAGTGGAAGTAAACAGTGTCATGGAGCCTGGCTGCGCCGGGGGCTCCTGGTCCTCAAGGTCCTCAAGTCTATGAGGCTTGGCTTTGCCAAGTGTCCTTATCATGGTGAGCCCCGTGTATTTCTCATGAAGAAGACCCCAGCCACACCAGGTAACTGGGAGGAGGAACCCAAAAGTCTTACTCAGGGAAGGCAAAGAAAAACAAAGCGGAGAAGAAAGAAAAAGGTAAGAGAACAACAGAGAAAGCGGGGAGGAGGGGAGGGTGGCACATGGTGGAGTACAGAGCGCTGCAGTGGGGCCAGGGGCACTGCTGCCTCCTGTTAAGCCTCCTTCATCCCCTTCCCTCCACTCCTCTCTCTCTGTCTCTCCCCCCGCCCCCTTACTCTCTCTTTCTCTACTGGAGATTGAACCGGTAACCACTGAGCCACATCCCCAGCCCTTTAATTTTTCTATTTTGAGACAGGGTCTTACTAAGTTGGTTAGGGCCTCGGTAAGTTGCTGAGGCTGGCCTTGAATTTACAATCCTCCTGCTTCAGCCTCCTGAATTGTTAGTTTCCCCGCTGTTTCTCTCTGTGGTCCTGGGGGTTGAATCCAGGATGGTGTACCAATGAGTTACACCTCCATCCCTTTCAGTTTTTCATTTTGAGATAGGATCTCACTTAAGTCACCCTGGCTAGCCTCAAACTTGTGATCCTCCTGCCTCAGCTTCCTGTGTTGATATAATTATAGGCATTAGCCTTCAGGCTCCTGATTTTAGTTCTATGCAGCTAGACGAAGAGCCCCATCCACAATCCACCCCCACATTTTGGTGCTAAGGATTGTCCACAGGGTAAAAAGCACACATTCTACCATGGAGTTATACCCTCAACCCCAGTTTCCTTTTTTTTTTGTACCAGGAATTGAACCAAGAGGCTCTTAACCACAGAGCCACATCCCCAGCCCATTTTTATTATCTTATTTTGAGACAGGGTCTTGCTAAATTGCTTAAGGCCTGGCTAAGTTGCTAAGGCTGGTTTTGGACTTGTGATCCTCCGGCCTCAGCCTCTCGAGCTGCTGGGATTACAGGTGTGCGCCAAGGAGGCCCCCAGCTTCTTTTAAGGAAATTCCCGAGTCTTGAATAGTTACTTTAAGGTCATACCCAGCTGCCAGGGAGGTTGGGGCCTATACTCTTTTACTGGGAGGCATTAAGCTGGGCTCCATTGTGAGGATGGTTATAGAAAGGCAAGATACAGTTCCAGCTGCGGGCAAGGGTCTCCTTCTCTGGGTATGTTTTCCTTCGCAGTCTTGCTCAAGCCTCCTTGTACTCCTTCTACTTCAGTTCCCTAAGGCTAATCCCTGCAGCCACAGCCTTCTGAGTCTCTTAGTCCTAGTTTTGAAGAGAGCTCACCTTTCCACAGGTAGCTGCACAAGTTCTATCAGTGGGGGTCAGTGTACTAATCAGGTGTCTCCCCTTGGCCCTAATTACCGTGGCAAGAGGTGGGCAAGGCCAGGAGCAGTGGTGCATGCCTGTGATCCCAGTGGCTTGGGAGGCTGAGGCAGGAGGATCTCAAGTTCAAAACCAGCCTCAGCAAGTTAGTGAGACTCTGTCTCAAAATAGAAAGACCTGGGGGCTGGAGCGGTGGCTCAGCAGTTATAGTGCTTGTCTGGCATGTGCGAGTACGCGAGTTCAAACCCCAGCACCACGTACACAACTGAGTGTCTGAGCAACAAAAGCCACCTGAGAAACGAAATAAAAATCGATTCTGTCTCTCTCTCTCTCTCACTGTCCCTCTCTCTTAAAAAAGAAAAAAAAAAAAGACCTGGGGATGTGGCTCAGTGGTTAAGCACCGTGGGTTCACACCCTAGCCCCCCCACCTTGGCAAAAAGGAGATGGGCCAGGGGGATACTACTACATAGATGGTGAGGAAAGTACGAAATGCCCGCCATGGCGAACTCCCTTCCCACTGACATATTCAGGTGAGTCGTAACAAAGCACCACAAACAGGCTAGCTTAGAACAACAGAAGTGTCCTCTCTCAGTTCTGCAGGCTTGAATTCCAAAATCACACTGCTAACAGAGCCACGATTCTTCTGAAACCTGGAGGGAAGCCCTGGTCTCTTCTCAGCTTCTGGGCTTTACTGACAATCTTTGGCATTCTGGTTTTTTTTTTTTTTTTTAAGTATGGGGGATTGAACCCTGCAACGCTTAACCACCGAGTCACATCCCCACCCCTTTTTATTTTGAGACAGGGTCTCACCAAGTTGCTGAGGCTGGCTTTGAACTTGTGACCTTCCTGTCTTTGCATCTTCCAATCTCTTGCCTTCGGTGAGTTTGTCTTCACAGTCATGCCCCCGGCCCCTCCTCATTACTGGGGATTGAACCCGGGGGTGCTGAACCTCTCAGCAACATTCCCCAGTTTGGCTTTTAAATTTTGAGACAGGGCTGCGCTAAGCTTCGAGGCTGGCCGCCCGCTTGTCATCTTCCTGTCCCTGCCTCCCGAGCTGATTGGCTTGGATTAGAGGCATGTGCTACCACACTGGGCATGGCCTTTTTCAGATCCAGTCATCCTGAAGCAGGAGCCCCCCTACTCCCATAAGACCTCAATTTAACAAATTACACCTGAATGACCCTGCTTTCTTCTCTCCTTTTCTTTCTTCCCTCCCTCCACAGTATTAGAGGTTGAACCCAGGGGCATTTCATCACTGGGCCAAGTCCCCAGCCCTCTATTTTTTATTTTGAGACAGGGTCTGAGTAAGTGTCCTTGAACTCGGGGTCCTCCTGACTTAGTCTCCCTTCTGAGTAGCTGGGATTACAGGCATGTGGTACTGGGCCTGGCTGCAATGACCCTGTTTCTAAATAAGCTTTCAATGTGAAGTACTGAGGGTGGGTACTTCAACATGTCTGCTTTGGGGAGGGTGCAATTCTACCCTTAACGCAGATCTACAGTGGCTGCACAGCCTATTTTCCCTCAACCAGAAAAACACCTCGCCACTGGAGCAAGCCGCTCCTGAACACAAGGGCACTGCGGTAAGTTCCATGACATGGACGTGGCCACTCTGTCTTTCTGCGTCCATCGGTTGCTTTCTCTTTTTTTGCATGCTATGCAACTATTCTACCACTGAGCTACAAACCAATTCTAAGTTTTAATTTTTACTTTTGAGACACAGTCTCACCAAGTTGTCTGGGAAGGCCTGGAACTTGTGAGCTTCCTGCCTTGGCCTCCCGACAGCTGGGATTATAGATGAGCTCCACCTTGCCTGGTTCAGGTAGAAATTCTTCCTATTTTGGTGGGTATGAAAACAAGATCAGGGGCTGGGGTGTAGCTCACTGGTAGAGCACTTGCTTAGAATGCACAAGGCCCTGGGTTCAACCCTCAGCCATGTAAAAAGCAAGTTTTGATTAAAACTTAAAAGTTTTGATTAAAATTGATTCTCTTTTTCTTTTTAAAGAGAGAGAGAGAGACAGTGAGAGAGTGTGATAATCAACTTTATTTAGTTTTTCATGTGGCTTTTGTTGCTCTGACACTTCATTGTACACGTGGTGCTGGGGGTTGAACCCGAGTCCTTGCGCATGCCAGGTAAATCCTGTATCCGCTGAGCCACCACTCCAACCCCTAGGAGCATTATTAAATATGGTATATAAGACATTTGAGGATGCAGAAAATTCTTTTGTATTACAATTTTTAAATTAGTTAAACAATAGGTCCAAAGAGGAGGTATGAATAAAATACTCATGGAATGGGCAGGGTAATTTAACTCAGTGGTAGAGTGCTTGCCTAGCATGTGAAAGGTCTTGGGTTCCATCCCCAGCACCAAGAAAAAAAGAGTTCATGGAATCTTAGAAGCATACTTATTTGCAAAACCAAAGAATAATTTGCAAACTGCTGACTCACTTTATCAAGTCTTAATTTTTTTTTTTAATTTCCTTCAGTAATGGGGATGGAACCCAGAACCTTGGACAGTAGGAACAAAAACAGCATGGTACTGGTATCAAAATAGGAATGAAGACCAGTGGAATAAATAGAAGACTCTTCAAATCTTTAAACCTCTGATCTTCGACAAAGAGAGTCAAAATATAATGTGGAGGAGAGACAGCCTATTTAACAAATGGTGCTGGACAAACTGGACAGTTCCTTGTAGAAAGTTGAAATTAGATCCTTATCTCTCACCTTGAACAAAAATCAAATTGAAATGGATCAAGGAAGTAGGAATTAAACCAGTTAGAAAAAAAGTTAGGACCAACACTCCAGCATTTGGGAGTAGGCAAAGACTTTCTCAACAAGACTCCTAAAGTGAAAGAATTAAAGTCAAAAACCAATGAGTGGGAGACTGGAGCAGTGGCTCAGAGATTACAGTGCTTGACTGGCATGTGCGACAGCGAAGGTTCGAACCCCAGTACCATGTACACAATGAAGTGTTGACCAACGAAAGCCACATGAAAAACTAAAAAAAATTGATTCTCTATTTCTCACTGTCCCTCTCTCTTGAAAAAAAAATCAATGAGTGGGATGTCATTAAACTAAAAAGCTTCTGCACAGCTAAGGAATTGGTTAAAATTGTCAAGAGACAACCTACAGAATGGGAGATAATCATGGTCTGTGATTTTCTGACAGGGGACTAACATTCAGAATTTACAAAGTCCTCAAAAATCTCAACCTCAAAAACACAAACAACCCAATCAATAAATGGGCCAAAGAGCTAAACAGAAACCTCTCAACAGAGGACATTGAGTTAGCCAATGAATACATGAGAAAGTGTTCTAAATCACTGGTAATCAGAGAAATGTAAATCAAAACTACATTAAGATTTAACCTTGATCCAGTCAGATTGGCAAAAGTGAAGATTATAAACAATAACAGATGCTGGAGGGGTTGCGGGGAGATAGGAACACTGTTGGTGGAACTGCAGACTGGTACAGTCACTTTGGAAAGCAGTGTGGAGACTCCTCAAAAAAGTAGGGTTGCATCTACCGTATGACACAGCTTTCCCTCTTCTGGGTATTTTCCCAGAGGAGCTAGAATCAGAACATTACAGCAACACAGCAAAATCAATGTTCATAGCAGCTCAATTTACAATAGCTAAATTATGGAATCAACCCAGATGCCCCTCACTGGATGAATGGATCCAAAAACTATGATATATACATATATATATACATCATAGAGTTCTACTCAGCAATTAGAAAC
>PVKS010041490.1:0-15986 GCA_004027875.1 Aplodontia rufa
TTTTGTTAGGTCAGCCGTCTGTCCTACTGCTTCAACATAAATTCTAGTATCAACAGATGAGAGAAAAGAATTAATGATTTTAAAAGTCAACTAAATACAAGTGACTAGGATAGAGATTGTGGGCTGAGAGAGAAGTAAAAAGTACAAAGGACTGGTTATACATGAAACTAAGTCAGCTATGTTTGTTGGCTGGTAATTATCAAAGTTAGGATTCTGTCCTTCTGTTTCTTATTATTTTGAAGGTTATATTCCTAAAAATGACTCTCAGGTCCTAGAGAGAGACTAATTGCAAAAATCACAGATTTCTAATTGTAAGCCCTTCTTTTGGTTAATGCCCAGCAGATAATTGAAGCCCTCAGGCAAGGGCTTGGTTTTACTGCTGAGACCTGAAGAGGACTAGAAAGAAACTAGGCAAAATGTTAAATGTTAAGTCCTTCCATTCTTTAACATACTCGTCACAGAAGTAGAGTTTTTTGTTTTGTTTTGTTTTTTAAGAGCGAGGACAGTGAGAGAGAAAGAGATAATCAGTTTTATTTAGTTTTTCATGTGGCTTTCATTGCTTGGACAATTCCTCATGTACATGGCGCAGGGGTTTGAACCTGTGTCCTTCCGCGTGCCAGGGAAGTGTCGTAACTACTGAGCCATAGTTCCAGCCCTGGAGCTTGTTTAAAAAGCAGTTCTTGGGCTACAGCAGTGGCTCAGCAGTAGAGACTTGCCTGGCATGTGTAAGGACTCAGGTTCGAATCCCACATATACAACTAAGTGTCAGAAAAACAAACAACAACAAAAAAAGACGAAAAAATAAATTGATTCTGTCTTTCAAAAACAAACAAACAAAAAGCACTTTCTGCCTGTTGGCAGGGGTGGTATAAGAAACAAACCTAATCAAGGAAAGAGAGAGGAGAGGTGGCTCAATAGTAACACAGATTTCTTTGTAAGAAACCTGCAAGGGGGGCCCAGAGGAGACTGAGACCCATCTTCTACTTATAGCCTGGAGTAGATACAGGGGAGGGAGGGGGGAATTAGGCCCTTGCTAGGGGCTTGTCTCAGCAAGGTCCTTATGGTGTCACCTTCATAAGGAACTAGGAGTTTTTCAGTATTTCAGTCCAGATAACAATTCTCTTTCTTATGATGATGGAGTGTTTGGGATTTCTTTGCATGCTGTTGGAGTATTGTCAGGGATTTTGGTCAGGCTGTGTCAGCATGACCTTGTGGTGATTCTTGGTCTAAGATGTAGGATATGTTTCAATGGTATTGCCTGTGAAGTACTACCTAACAGGTGGGGTTTCATAGATAGGGATTATAATGGACAGTGGGGCACAGGAGGCCAAGCCCTTTGTTGGCAGTCCCAAAGGCATTGTTAAGAGGAAAAATTACAGCTGGGCACAATGGTGCTGGCTTGTAACATCCACAACTCAGAAGGATGAGACAAGAGGATCTCAAGTTCAAGGCCAGCTTTGGTGACCTAGCAAGACCTTGTCAATAATAATAATAATAGAACTGGGGAAGTACTTCACGATAAGATCATCCTTGAGGTCAATTCCCAGTACTGGGTGGTGAGCAAAAATTCCATAGGCCAATTAGGTTAATGAAAATTCATTTGAGCAAACAAAACCAAAAACGGTTTGCAATTTGGGCAGCTACCAAAACAGGTTCTGAGAACCTTAGTTAACATGCGATTAGATATTTATAGAAAAATGGAAGTCAGGCATGGAAAACAACTTAATTGGCTACAGCTTAGTCTGAACCAGTCAATTTACAGCTTAGTTTATTGGCTAAAGGGCCTTCTACAAGCAACCAAAGCTCAGTTAATGGTATTAACCTATTAGTTTCGTCCACTGGGTCTGGTGCACGTGCCCAGTACAAATACATGGCCTTCCACAAGTTTTTTTGTGGTACCAGGGATTGAACCAGGGACTACCACTGGCACTATATCCCCAGGCCTTTTTATTTACTTTTTGAGACAAGGTCTTGCTTCTTCCTGCCTCAGGCTTCCAGATTTGTTCAGATTACAGTGTGTGCTACCATGTCCAGCCCCATGAGTTTTTTTGTTTTTGTTTTTTTGTTTTATTTTTTTTTTAAGGCTGAGGACTGAACTCAGGCCCTTGCGCATGCTAGGCAAGCGCTCTGCCACTGAGCTAAATCCTCAACCCCCAGCCCCACAAGTTTTATTTAATAGTGGAGAGTGGAAAATTGTGTACCAGACTGGGATCTCTCTGCATCCTGAGGCCTTTTGGTGGAGGTCGATATTGGGAGAAAGAAAGCTGTAATAAAAATGGGAGATGTAAGCACAGGTGGCAGACTTCTTGCAAAGGTAGTAGACCTGAGGTATGGATAAGACAGTAGAAACACCATATGTGAAGTGTAAGAAATGTCTCCAAGGAGAATGAACAGAGACAGCATGTCAGGGGCTCTAGGGAAATCGTATTCAACCAATGGCAAGATGGAGCCAAAGAGGTTTGCCCAAGGATGCCCAGCATTTGCAAGGTGGTAACTAGAACCTGAACCTAACTCTCCTGAACTTAGTCCAGGGATCTTTCTTGGGCCAGTAGTCTAGGCCCTTGGCGCTAGGAGTGCAATGACATGAGAAACCTTGAGGCCCAGCGGGGGTTCCCACACCATTGTTACCAGACTCCGGGAAAGCTCCTGAAATATGGGAGCAACATTAACAACCAAAGACCCAGGAAGCAGGTCTGAGCACTCTCACCAAGTGCTGGTGAGATCACACTTTAAACAAAAAGCCTTCCTACAGGTTCCTGTTGGGGGGTGGGGGAAGTTAGGCAGGCAGAGTAGTTAGAATGTTCCAGTCAATCAAGGGGAAAGGGTTCTTTTCCTTTAAGATCAATTTGACATCCCCCAATGGTAGTGAGAAGGGTCTGGCAAGGTGGGTCCAGATGCAGACACTCTCTTCTGCTAAACAAGGCACCACACTTTCTGTTGATGCCTGAGGTGCAAACCCAATTTCCCATGCCCACGTCCTAGGTTTGGGGGAAGGGAGAGGATGACCAATTGAAGGGTGAACTTCCTATAAAAAGGGCACATCTAGCTGCCTCTTCTCTCTGTCCCCTTCTCCCACTCTGGCGGAAGTCTGCTCTTTTCCCTATGCTTTGCTTTCTATTATTTTCTTAAAGTCTGTCTACAGTGCTTGCCTGGTGTCCCTGTTTTATTCTTCTACTCGGAGAGGACACGAACCCAACATCCCAAAAACCGGCATCACTGTTAGAAGGGCGCGTTCAAACTCCGCCCGTCTTTGCCCCAACATTTAGACACTTTCGGAACCTCCGAGAGGTGGTCGGGAACTTCTGCAAACGTCAGTGCATGATTCAAGCCTCGATCTTTTGCAACGGCCACAATTTACTGAGAAACCTTTAGGATTATCAGGGATGATAGGAAAATGATTAGGGAGCAGCCAAAATCTGCACAACGCCATTCGGGACCTTACGGAGCTTCTCTAAGCGATCAGGGTTCTATTCAGGAATCTTGGGTTTCCAATACATTCCTTCCTCCCCTAAATGGAAGGGCAACTCGTAATCACAGCCCCTGGGCTGTTTCCGGAACTGTTCGCAGAGACCCGAGAGTGGCGCCCTCTAGCGACGGGTTGCGGAAGGGGCGTGTGTTTGTGAGAGAGAGAGGAGGGGTGTGAGGGTGTGTGGGTGTGTGAGCCAGGGAGTGAGAGAGGCCTAGCGCGCGCAGACTCAGTTGCGTGCCGGTGACCGTTCAGACCGGATGTGGTTGCGCCTTGTGTCACTTCCGGCGGGTGACGGTGCGGACGGGTCAGGAGCGTAGAGGCGGCGGCAAAATGGCGGCGCCTGAGGAGCGGGATCTAACCCAGGAACAGACAGAGAAGCTGCTGCAATTTCAGGTAGCAGCGAGTAGTCGGCACAGCAAATGCCGCCGCGGGATGGGGAGTGGGCCCCTAAAGGATCGCATAACCCTCTCCTCACATTGGATCCGGGCTCTTTCTCGGACCAGCAGGCGGCCCCCTTCCCCCCACCCCCAGATGCCAACTGCCCGGATTCCCCTAGCCTCCGAGCCTCTGTCGATTCCCAGCCTTCCAGCAGTAGCTGCCAGCCAGGCTCGCCTCCTCCGTGCCCCTCTGTCCTCAGCGGGTCAGCTTCCCTGGTTTCTCTTAGCGGCGCCAGTCCTCAATCATCCTTGTCAGCCTGGTTACCTGTCAACCATCTCCGCCCAACGACTCTAGATCTGCCCGAGATGCATAAGCCCGGTCTCAGTTGGCGAGAATTCGGGTCTCTGGAACACTTCCTGTCTCTGTCCCATACTATTTCCACAGACATCACCGAGGGCCTCTTGGGTACCAGGTCTCTAGTGGGGGAGGAAGCACCTACACAAGGCCTGGCTCCTGCCCTGTAGTTGTGGGAGGACATCATACCGAAACAATGCAACATAGTTATAATCGTCAATGGCTTCTGAGGGGGTTTGCTTCACCTTCGGCTCATTCCTGGACTCCTGTGCTTGACTATGCTTGAGGAGGGTGGCATCTTGCAGCAATCTGCATTTTAGTGAATTTTACGTTAAGACTTTTTGGCACTAAGCACTTCATCTCTGAGCTGGAGGATCTGGTTGGAGGAGGCCACTAGGGTGGGTAACCATGGCTTTGTTACCAGTACTCTTGTGTTTTAAATGCATATTTTATTTTATTTTATTTTTTTTAAGAAAGAGGGACAGTGAGAGAGACAGAGAAAGAGAGAAACAACTTTATTTAGTTTTTCACATGGCCTTAGTTGCTCCAACACTCAGTTGTGTATGTGGTGCTGGGGTTTGAAGCCGGGTCCTCGTGCTCGCCAGGCAAGCATGGAAACCGCTGAGCCACCGCTCCAGCCCTAAATGCATATTTTAAAAGTGTTTAAAACCCTTGAGGTTGTGTAGAGAACAAATGAGTTTATCGATATTAAAAGGGCTTTCCAGGCAGTAAAATGCTCCCAAGCAGTATTGCTGCCGTATTATTTAACTTAGAATAGAACCAAAGTTAGTAGGACACTTATTTCTTAATATGAAATGTGCTAAATAAATTCATTTGTTTAATAAATTCATTTATTCAGCAGTATTTATGAAGAATCTTAGTGGTCAGGCACTGATAGGTAGAATATCATTTACTAAGTATTTACAAATTTGTAAGTACTTTGCTAAACATTTAGCATACATTATCTCATTTAATATTCAGAATAACTATGAGGTTATACTATTACAGTGCCTGTTTTACAGATGAAGGACATGAAGCTTAAGTCATGCTTAGCTTATGCAGGTAGCATGTGGTAGTGTCAAACTTGGGTCTCTTTGTAAAACCTTTCCTGGGCTTTTAACCTATCTGCTGTACAACAGGTAGTGTATGTATGGATATGAGAAAGAGTGAAGTGTATCTTGTGATGGTTTTAGAGAACTGGAGGTGGAAAATAAAGCTGGAAGGGTAAGCTAGACCCAGATCTTGGATGCCTTTCATATCTGTACACATGGTTTAAACTTTAATTTGTAGGCATGGGGAGCCCTCAGAGGTTTTTTTTTCAATAAGAGAGTGACAAGATTAGGTTTCAGGTTTGCTTCAGGAACAGTCTTCAGCATATACTTAGAATCTCCACAGGAGTCAGGACAGAACAGGATGACAGTGCTTGCTAGGGGCTGGTTCTCAGTTTCCTCTTTGATATATTGAGATTAGTGAAAGTAAAATATTTTGGAAATCTCAGTTTTCCTCTGTTTCCTTGTGTGTGTGTGTGTGTGTGTGTGTGTGTGAGTGTGAATGAGAGAGAACTGTGATTTGATTGGAACTTCTTAAAGTATGTGTGTCATGGTTTTTCAATCCATGTGATATTTCTAAGATTTTTGTGTAGTTCTCCACTGCTTCTGTTTATTTTGGAACCAGCTGGGTATTAATAACTAGTGCAGATGTTTGTTTTAAGCTATTTCAAATGGGAAAGAGTAGAGGGATGCATTGTAAGAAGAGCTAATGCATGTATGTGGAAGGTTACATCTGTTGGAGTCCATTTCCCCAAATTTCCAAGTATAGTATACTCCCTTAGTGCCTTGTTGCTATTTGAATACCTAAACAAGGATGACATGGACAAAGAGAGAGGAAACTAAATGAGCTATTCATTGCCCCTGGAGGAAGAAGTGATGTCTGTTTTGCTTGCACAGGGTAAGAAAAATTTCTTTTTAAATGTATAGTAGGGGACTGGAGTGGTGGCTCAGTGGTTCTGGCGTGCGCCTGGCATGCACCAGGACGTGAGTTCAAACTCCAGCCCCACGAACACAACCAAGTGTTGGAGCAATGAAGGGCATATGAAAAACTAAATAAAATTGATTCTCTCTAAATGCATAGTAGGCTATAACCCTCATTCTTTTTTCCCCCCCACAAATGGTAAAGATTGAACCCAGTGGTGTTCTACCACAGTGCTACATCCCCAGCTCTTTATTTTTTATTTTTTATATTGAGATAATCTTGCTAAGTTGCCAGGGCTGGCCTTGAACTTATCCTCCTAGGGTTCAATCCCCACTCTCAAAAATAAAAATTTACACAGTGATCTGAGGGTTGGTTTTTTTTTTTTTGTTGTTGTTGTTGTTGTTTTTTTTTGCCAGGAAATTTGACATGGTAGAGAAAATGTGAGCTTTGGAACTTGTGGCAAACAAATTAGCCTTTCTACTTAGCTTCTGGCAAGTTCTGCAATCTTGGGCAAGTTCTCACTTCTTTGAATCTTTCCTCTTTTATAATTTACAGCATTCCATTTCTTCTTCTTTTTTTTAATTTTACTTAAAAAAACAAAACCCTATCAAGTAATGCATGCTTATAGGGGCTGGAGTGATGGCTCAGTGGTTAAGCATTTGCCTGGTGTGCATGAGGAAGTGGGTTCAAACCCCTACACCACATATACAACAGAGTTTCAGAGCAACAAAAGCCACATGGAAAACTAAATAAAAATTGATTCTTTCTCTCACTTACGCTCTCACTGTGCCTCTCTCTTTAAAAAATAAAACAGTAGGGGGTTGGGGATTTAGCTCCGTGGCAGAGCACTTGCCTAGCATGCACAAGCCCCCCACCCCACCCCCACCCCCAGTTTCCGGTCCT
The DNA here is from genome assembly GCA_004027875.1 of Aplodontia rufa. Classification (NCBI taxonomy): domain Eukaryota; kingdom Metazoa; phylum Chordata; class Mammalia; order Rodentia; family Aplodontiidae; genus Aplodontia; species Aplodontia rufa. Next base: position 7,076 of record PVKS010041490.1, read on the forward strand.
CAGCCCTGGAAAAAAATAAAAATAAAAACAAAACAGTAATGCATTCTTGTAAGTTAGCAACATTTGTATTAAGGAAGCAGTTAAGTCTCATTCTTCACATGTTAGTTTTGGGTATGTTGTGTATCTTTGTATGCTTTTTTTCTGATACATATACAGATCTATAAATGCATAATGTAGAAACTCTTAACCTGTCATCTGACCATTGAGTTGAAAAAGATTATCCTCCATTTCCTAAGGTCTACCTCCTAATATATTCAAGTGTTTCTGGTCTCACTAGTTGAATTTTTTAAGAAAGAGAAATAGTGAGAGAAAGAATCAATTTTATTGAGTTTTCATTGCTCCAACAATTTGTTGTGTATGTGGTGCTGGGGTTTGAACCCACGTCCTTGTGCATGCCAGGCAAGCGCTGTAACCGCTGAACTACCACTCTAGCCTCTGAATTGTGTGTGTGTGTGTGTGTGTGTATACATAAATATACACATTTTTTTTTAAAGGAGAGGGTCAGTGATAGAGAAAGAGAAAATCAATTTTATTTAGTTTTTCATCTGGTTTACATTGCTCTGTCACTTAGTTGTGTATATAGTCCTGGGGTTTGATCCTGGGTCCTTGTGCATGCTAGACAAGCACTGTAACCACTGAGCTACCACTCCAGTCCCTGAATTGTACTTTTTTTTTGTTTTTAAGAGAGAGGGACAGTGAGAGAGACAGAGAAAGAGAGAAACAACTTTATTGAGTTTTTCACATGGCTTTAGTTGCTCCAACACTTAGTTGTGTACATGGTGCTGGGGTTTGAACCCGGGTCCTCATGCTTCCAGGCAAGTGCTGAAACCACTGAGCCACTGCTCCAGCCCCCTGAATTGTACTCTTGACAAGAGTTAATTGTGTTTACTCCTAAACCAGTATGTGTCAGTGTTTGTCATACAAATTTCATTAAATATTACGTAAACCAGTACAATGCCAGTACAGAAAGAGTTTTGTTTATATGAAAACTAAACAGGTTTGGGGCTGGATTGGTGGCTCAGTGGTTTCGGCGCTTGCCTGGCAAGCACGAGGACCCGGGTTCAAACCCCAGCACCACGTACACAACTGAGTGTTGGAGCAAGGAAGGCCATGTGAAAAACTAAATAAAGTTGTTTCTCTCTTTCTCTGTCTCTCTCACTGTCCCTCTCTCTTTAAAAAAAAGAAAAGAAAAGAAAACTAAACAGGTTTAGAAAGGCTCTATAGGGGTAAGTTGCTGGGAAAAAATATTGCTATTCAGTTAGGTGTGGGGCAAGATAACTGTACATGACTTTGGGGGAAATCATTGTGGTAGAATGTGCATCACTTGCTTGGCAATTGTTTTAAAGTTGCGCTCCACTTGAAGAAATCCAGTCAGTGTGGTTTTGCTAGAAAGAACAAGGAATGCCAGTGGTGCCATTCTTGAAAGAAGAGGGTAAGGCTTTTATCAAAAAATTGCTGCGTAGGGCTGGAGCGGTAGCTCAGTGGTTACGGCGCTTGCCTAGCATGCACGAGGACCCGAGTTCGAACCCCAGCATTACGTACACAACTGAGTGTTGTAGCAACAAAGACCACATGAAAAACTAAATAGGTTGTTTCTCTCTGTCCCTCTCTCTGTCTCTGTCCCTCTTTCTTTAAAAAAAAAAAAAAATGCTGCGTAAACACGTATACCTTAGTTAATCTTAACAAGTGATATATAGAATATTTATATTTCTTTATAAGTTTCATTCTCATTGGGTAAGTCTGCTCTCTTTGTCTTATATGGATGTGATCATATTTTACTTCAGAAAGCAGAGCTTAGTAAATGATTATGAAGGTTGACTTTGGGCCTTGAGCTTCTCTCACTTGGGCCACTCTGCTCTACCTTATGAAATGTTACTTTCACTTTCACCTTTAGTAAATCTGTACTTTGTTTTAAAAGTGGGGGGCCCCTAGAGCGGTGGCTCCACGGTTACAGCACTTTGCCCGGCATGCACAAGTACATGGGTTCAAACCCCAGCATCCATGTACACAACTAAGTGTCAGAGCAATGAAAGCCATGTGAAAACTCAATAAAATTTATTCTCTCTGTATCTGTCTCTCTCTCACAGTCCTTCTCTCTTTAAAAAAAAAAAAATGATATTAGAATAAGGCTTCTGGGATTTCCAGAACTAATTTTATGGCTTCAGGCAGATCAGCTAGCTTCTCTGCACCTTAATTTCTTCATCTGTGGACTAATAGTATGTTACTTATTTCACAGACTTGTTTCAGTGTTTAAATGTTACCATATCTAAATCACTGGGAAATATTAAACACTTGAATGTTAGACATTATAATTATTTTGTAGTTTCTTAAAACATTATGGACACAGTTGTGCTATTTTCATAATATATATGTATATTATATATATTATATATATATTATGCAGTATAAATAATGCTGCAGTGAATATCTGTCTATTAATTTGGTATAATGAATCCCACTATTGTGTAATTATAATTGACCAAATAAAAATATCCTTGTACATATAGATTTATCCAGTTCTCAATCTACTTTTATTTATTCAGCACCCACTCTGTTAGTTAAAGTTCTAGGCACTGAATACAGTGGTAGAATAAACAATTCCTACTTTGGTGAAGTTCACATTCTAGGGGGAGGAGATAGAGAAGAGATAAAATAAACAAGTGAAATGTGTAATGTGTGAAATAGTGGTTAGTGCTGTGGACAGAAAGAATTTTGAGAAAGGGTTTTTTTTTGTTTTTTGGTTTTTGTTTTTTTAAGAGAGGGAGAGTGAGATAGAAAGATAGAATCAATTTTATTTATTTTTTTTCATCTGGCCTTTGTTTCTCTGGCACTCAGTTGTGTATGTGGTGCTGGGGTTTGAACCTAGGTCCTTGTGCTCACAAGGCAAGCACTCTAATCATTATTTAAAATTATGCCCTAAGAGGTTTAATTTTAAGTAGAATGATTAAGGGAAGATCTCACTAAGAAAATGTCATTTGTGTGAAAACCTGAAGGAATCATGTGGATATCTGAGGGAACAAGAATCTGGATAGAGGAAATATGGTGCAAAAGCTCTGAGGCATGTCTAGTCCATGTTCTCCAGGAAAGGCAAGGAGGCCAGTATTCCTTTGACCAAGAGAGGAAGGAGGTATGTATGTAGCAGGAGATGAGGTTAGTGATATAATGATAAGACCAAATCATAGAATGTCTTGTAAGCCGTTGTAAGGAGTTATGGATTTAACTCTGAGGTAAAGTAGATAGCCTTGAGAAAGTTTTGAGTAGGATAATGACAGGATTTGATTTATTATTTAATAGGGTTACCTTGACTGCCATCTTTAGGAGACCCTGAAGTAAGCGAGGAAGTAGGGACCAATTAGATTAATTTTTACCCCCGTTGTTCCAGGAAAGCTTGGATTGGGGTGAAGTAGGTAGTAATGTTGAGTCACTGCTAAATTCTGAAATCTATTTTGAACGTAAAGTTGGGATTTTCTGAGAGATTGATTGCCTGGTGAGAAAGAAAGGAAGTTAAGGATATCCTATCTCTAAGATTTTTAACCCCAGTAACAGGAAGTGTGGAAGTCATTATCTAAAGTAAAAGGAATGCCTGTGGGGCCTTGTAAGGGTGAGATCAGGAGGTCAGATTTGTTCTGTGAACTTTGCTCATTCTGTTAGATATTCAAGTGAAGATGCTATATAGGCAGCTGAAGTCTTGCATGCAAGAGAATGATATGAACTAGCAATACAAATTGAGCATTATCCATATATATTATATATAAATATAATATAATATTTAAAGCCATGAAACTGCTTGAAGCACAGGCTTATAATCTCAGCTACTTGGGAGATAGAGGCAGGAGTAGTACAAGTTCAAGGGCAGCCTGGGCAGTTTAACTGAGGGTCTCAGGTACAGCTCAGTGACAGAACACACCAGAGTTCAACCAGCCTTCAGTTCCCTTTTTTCCAAAAAAATAGAAAAGGTTAGAGGGCTAAGCCCTGAGGCACTTAATCTTTAGCATTCAAAGAATGTCATGAGAACTACAAAGATTATTTAAGCTTTAAGGGAGAAAGAAAGCCAGTGTAGTGTCCCAGAAGTGGTGAAGTAACTTGAGAAATGAGAACAGATCTTTGAGTTTACATTGTGGAAGTCATCAGTTACCCTGATTAGAAGTTTTATTTGAATGCTGTAGGGTAAAGAGTTGATTGGAGTGAATTCAAAAGAGAAACTGGAAATTTCTACAGGTTTTGCTCTAAAGAGGAAAGATACTGGGCAGAACTAGAGTGGGGAAGGAGGGAGGGGTTTTGTTTGTTTTTTGTTCTGTTTTTGTTTTTGTTTTTTTGAGAATAAATTTTATTTGTTTTTGCATCTGGCCTTTGTTTCTCCCAACAGTTAGCTATGTACGTGGTGCTGAGGTTTGAACTCTTGTCCTCACACATGCCAGGCAAGCACTCCAACCGCTGAGCCACTGTTGTAGTCCTGGTTTGTTGTTTTTTAATGGGAAGAAATAGTAGCTTGTGTGGTGACAAAGAAGATATGTTAAAAAGAGAAAACTTGATGGAGAGAAAGAAAAGTTGCCATTGCAGTATCCGTGAGTAGGTGAGCAGGAATAGGATCAGGCATACAGGAGGAGGAATTGGCTCTTGCCAGGGACACAAATAAATTTGTCAATGGTAAGAGAAGAAAAGATGAGTGAAAAGGCTATCAGCCTAGAATAAGAATGGAGTGGTAGTGTAGTGTTGGAGGTTTGAAGAGAGCAAGTATGGTTATCTGAGAGAGTAAATGGACTAGCAACTAGGGTGAAGGCAAATCAACCTTCCCTTGTTAGTGATCATAATTTTTTTTTTAACTGACCAGGCAGCCTCCCTTAGCTGTGAGGGTATAGGTACAGAAAAGGCAGAAATTTGGAATTAAAAAGGATTGTAACTTAACCAAAGGAATATGATTATATTAGAGGGGCAAAATATTTAATGTGTGTAAGAAAGTGATTATAATATTTGACTATAGAAGTTACAATGGGTAAAATTGACAGAGACTTGAGGGGCACTGAGGTATAGTGAAAATCAGGATCAGTGGACTGTGGTTCCAAGGAGGGTTGAAGAATAGTTAGGGCATCAGAACAAGAAGCTGAAAAGGTAGGAACATGTGTGACTATAGGTCTAGTGTTTGACCCCAGGAGTGAATGGCTAAGGTAGGGTAGAAATCATTGGAGGAACTGTAGACAAGGATTGGAGAGACAAAAGTAAACATAGATGTTTCTTATTACCTGAGTGGGATTGGTTTCAAGAACCCCTACTGATATCCCTATCTGAAGGTGTTCAAGTCCCTTGTATAAAATGGCAGAGTATTTGCTTATAACCTAAGCATATTGTCCTGTATACTTTATAATATCTAAGACCTAATACAATGTAAATGCTATGTAATTAGTTGTTATACTGTATTGTTTAAATAAATATCCATGTTGCATACAGACACATCATCCCTCCCCTGAGTATATGTGATCTTCTCTTGGTTGAATTTGAGGATGCAGAGTACTGAATCTATTAGAACAATTATGCATACAGTAAAACCACTAGGATACCAATTGAATTGAAGTGGATGACAGGCATTCAGGAGCTAAAACTTCAAGGACTTAAAGGCAGTGGTTTGGAGTGAGAAAATGACACCAACAAGACAGAATATTGATTGGTATAATCTGATGAAACTTTGAGATTTAAAGGTGTTTTTGTGATGTTGTTTAAGCTTTTTTTTTTTCCTTTTAAGAGGGACAGTGAAAGAGAGAATGATCAATTTCATTTTAAGATTTGGGTTATTTCTTTAGCATGGACTGGGCCTCAATGCTTATGTACTTCTTAAAGTACTTTAAAAAAAAAAAAAGAGGGGACAGTGAGAGAGAAAGAGTGAATCAATTTTATTTAGTTTTTTATGTGGCTTTCGTTGCTACAACACTTTGTTGTGTACGTGGTGCTGAGGTTGGAACCTGCATCCTCGTGCATGCTAGGCAAGTAAGTTCCTGAACCTCCGAGCCACCGCTCCAGCCCTTCTCTAAGTATTTTAAGGAGTATTTCTGTACTTGACAGAGTTAGTTAATTTCAGACTCCCTGTACTGTACATATTCTTTTAGAAGTAGGTCTTTTGGGGCTGGAACTATGGCTCAGCAGTTACAGCGCTTGCCAGGCATGCCCGAGGATGCAGGTTCCAACCTCAGCACCACGTACACAACAAAGTGTTAGAGCAACGAAAGCCACATGAAAAATTAAATAAAATTGATTCACTCTTTCTCTTTCTCTCTCACTGTCCCTCTCTAAAAAAAAAAAAATTAAAAAAAAAAAAGGCGAGGTTGGGGATTTAGCTCAGTGGCAGAGCGCTTGTTTAGCACTCCCAAGAGTCCGGAATTTGGTCCTGGCCCTGAAAAAAAAAAGTATGTCTTTTAAGGTGGGTGTCAGTAAAGATTTATTATTTTTGTCAGTTTTCTTTTGGGCCTCCCGGGTATGATTTGCATGCATTCAAGAGCTCTAGTTGCTATTTCTTCAATCTTATATTTTTTCTTAAAAGGAGCATGAATGAATATAATTATAAAACTATAAAATTGATGATTTGATGTTAATTGCTTCACTTGTGTGTATGTTAAAAACATTTAAAAAATTAAAAATACTGTCTTTAACAGGAATGCTAAAAATGATAAATAGCAGAAATCCCCATAAACACTTGAAGGGCCTGTGGGCTTTGGACTTTCCCACCAAGGAAATTTTGAAAAATTTCTCACAGTCCTGGATTATATATGGAAAAGTATTTTTTTTTCTTTTTTGTATTTATGCAGTCCTGGGAATAGAACTAGAGGCACTTTACCACAGAGCTACATCCCCAACCCTTTTATTTTTATTTATTACTATTATTATTATTATTATTATTATTAATTTTGGTGCCAGGAATTAAACCCAGGGGCACTTTAATCACTGAGCCACATGTTTAGCCTGTTTTTGAGATAGGGTCTTGTGAAGTTGCTTGGGGCCTGAGTTGCTGAGGCTGACTTTTTTTTTTTTTTGAGAGAGAGAGAGAGAATCAATTTTATTTAGTTTTCCATGTGGCTTTAGTTACTCTGATACTTCATTGTGTATGTGGTACTGGTACTATGTACATCCTCCCACATGCCAGGCAAGCTCGGAGCAACCACTGAGCCATCGCTCTACCTCTGCTGAGTCTGATTTTGAGCTTTCAATCCTCCTGTCTCAGCTTCCCAAATTGCTGGGATTACAGGTTTGTGCCAGTTTATTTTTTATTTTGAGACAGGATCTCAGTTAAGTTGCCAAAGATGACCTTGAATTTGAGATCCTTCCTCCTCAGGCTTCAAGTTTGTGATCCTCTTGTTTTAGCTCCTAAGTAGATGGGATTAAAGGAGTGTGTTAGTACGCCCAACTGAGAAAAGTTTTTATGCTACATATCAGGCAACTCCCCCAGCTCCTCAGTGCTGGGGATTTAAACCCAGGATGCTTTACCGAGCTACATTCTAGCCCTTTTTATTTTGCGACAGTGTCTGGCTAAGTTGCTTAGGGCCTCACTGGAGGCTGGCCTTGAACTTGTTGATCCTTCTGCTTCAATCAGCAAAGTGTGGTACATTCTGGGATTGTAGGCATGTACCACCACACTCTATCACACTTTGCTTGCTTTTTTTTTTTTTTTTTTTGTACCAGGGATTGAACCAGGGGTGCTTAACCACTGAGTCACATCCTCAGTCTCTTTATATTTTTTATTTTGAGATAGGGTCTCTCTAAATTGCTGAGGCTGACTTTGACTTGCCATCCTTGTGCCTCAGCCTCCCACGCTGCTGGGATTATAGGCATGTACCACTGTACCCAGCAAGCCATGTTTCTCAATAATAAGGGCATACTTAATTTTTACAACTCAAAAGTTTAAGCACTTTTTTTTTAAGTGAGAGAGAATCAATTTTATTTAGTATTTCATGTGGCTTTTGTTGCTCTGACACTGTGTACGTGGCACTGGGGTACAAACCCACTTCCTCACGCATGCCACGAAAGCACTGTAACTGCCGAGCCACCGCTCCAGCCCAATTGGCACTTTTTATTTACACGTTGCCAGTGAGGAAGGTAAACCTAAGATGCCTAAGGTTACCAAGCTAGTTAATGTAGAAATAGAGGAAAGTTTATTATTTTCTTTTCTTCTTTCTTTTGAGAACTGAACCTAGAGGTGCTTAGGGTTTTACTAAATTGCCTGGGCTAGCCCCAAACCTTTGATTTTCCTGCCTCAGCCTACTGAGTATCTGGATTATGGGCATGTGTCACCTGACCCAGCTGAGAAGGAAGGATTATTGAAGATTGGTGTCCTTTTTATCTTTCCAGCAAAGTTTAACCACTTATCCCACTATTCATTTTTTTTTTTTAAGAGAGAGAGGGACAGTGAGAGAGAAAGAATCAGTTTTATTTAGTTTTTCATGTGGCTTTCATTGCTCCTACAATTCTTTGTGTATATAATGCTGAGGTTCGAACCCACATTCTCACATATGCCAGGCAAGCACCGTAACCGCTGAGTCACCACTCCAGCCCTATTCCACTATTCTTAATTGCTTGGATAAAGGATATTATGGATTTCTTTTTGGAAACGTGTGTGTGTGTGTGTGTGTGTGTTTTGTATTATAGTGCTGAGAATTGAACCCAGGCCCTCTCACATACTAGACAAAGTACTCTTCTGCTGAGCCAGCACCTCCCCTCTTGTAGCCCTCATGTAGGTGTTTTTCCCCCGTTTTACTTATTCAGCCTTTTTTTCCTTTATGCAGTTTTTGTTTTTTGTTTTTTTTTTCAGGGCTAAAGAACGAACTCTGGGCCTTGGGCGTGCTAGGCAAGCCACTGAGCTAAATCCCTAACCCCTTATGCAGTTTTTTTTTTTTTTTAAGAGAGAGAGAATCGATTTTACTTAGTTTTT
>PVKS010041491.1:0-16017 GCA_004027875.1 Aplodontia rufa
GTTGTTAATTTTGTAGGTTTTCCTCAGCTAGTGTCCACATTCTGCACTAATCATATGTGAACCAGGCCTGTGTCCTTTTGTCTTTCTTGAAGGAAACACATATGAAGCTATATGCATGAATTAAGGGAGAGATATCAAATCAACTGAGGTAGCTGACTTGGTAATTTGGGCTTCCTCATCATGTAATTTACTTTTTCCTTCAATATCTGCTCAAAGCCAATTTTATATGACCCCCTTATCATGAAAAATTACAATGATGCCTACCACATCCTGATAACACCTTGGACAAAAAGTATCTTGCTGTCCGTAATGAAATATTTGTCTTAGATTCTAACAGAAAAGTGTCTGAATTCTCTGTTGATCACTATGTCCATTCAGTTTATGGAAATAATTTTGATTATGGTTATTTTTATTTATTTATTTATTTTTAATTTTTAATTTTTGGTCTTGGGGATTGAACCCAAGGGTGCTTTATCACTTAGCTACATCTCCAGTTCATTTAGTTTTTTATTTTGAAACAGAATCTTACTAAGTTGCTCAAAGTATTGCAAATTTGCTGAAGCTGGTCTCAAATTTGTGATCCTCCTCTTTAGCCTTCTACCTAAGCTTGGGATTATTTTTAATATAAACTTTTTTAGTATTCCATGCCATGTCCTGTATTGCAGATACAGAAACAGATAAAAACCAAGCTAATAAATAGGATCAGAAAGAAGAGCCAATACTTAAATGTCCATAACATCCCTGTGTGGACAACTCAATGATAAATATTGCAAAATTTACCATCTTGTTTTGAACAACAAAAAGAGAACAGAAGAAAAGTTATTTTTGATTGTATTCAGTGCTGTAATCTTATTAAAAAAGAAGATGTTCGAAGCCATAATTTCCTTTTAGTGCTAAAGGAAAATCAATAAGAACATACTGTCTTTCAGGCCAAATGGATTAGTTTATATCATGAAGATAATGCTCTGCAAACTGAGACACAGTGCTAGAGAAAAGGCTGGATCGTCAAGATGAGTGTTTGTAATGGAGACAAGTCACAAATAGAATTAATATATACTTCTGCAGTAAATCAGTAAATCTACTTATTTGAAAATCAAGGCTCAATTTAGTGAAAAACAAGACTTACAGGGAACTTTTAGAAACAAGGGAAAATAACTAGCATGCACATAATATTCGTGTAGTTATAAAATGCTTTCACATATATTATTTTAATTGTGTTACTTGCAAGTATTTATAGTGAATTAAATAAATGCTAGCACATCTTGCCATGTAGAAATACTGTTGGTTATAACTTAATGAAAGAATAAAGAATATTGTAATCAGTATTTTATGGGTAGAGTTTGTACAAAATACATTCTTTAAGCAGTTTCTCTCTCAATAAAATGAATCAACTCCCAACAAAACTTGACTTTATAACATTAATTTGCATATTAATCTTTACTTAATATAAGTTATAAAAATATCAAACTAAAATACACTTTCAGTAAAGCTAAAATTTTAGGATTTTTATTATACATGAGATAATACCAATAAATATAAATTGTATTAATTGTATTAATTATATTTATGTTTAGTTTTTTTGTTTTCTCTTGTAGTGTGTAGTGTATACTGAATAGTAAATCAACTTCTTCTATACTTTATCTAAGTGAACAGACAAGCTGGATTTATTTCTAATCATAAGAACAATAATGAGAGTTGTACAGGCCATGGAAACAACCATCAACAAAGAGATCATTTATTGAATAGAGAGTCAGAAATAGAATCTCATTCACAAGTTGATTGTATAAAAATTTAGGGCCTCCCAGATCATTCCTGTCTGCTGGAATTCAGTCACTATGGAGATGTTTCTCATTCCATGAGATTTTCAGTGTCGAGAATAGAATAGCTGTAGTAAACCGGGATAATTGGTTACCTAAGTAATGGACACTTTCCTTGGGAGATAATACAGAAACAATTTTTGTAAATTTTGTGAACCTTTCCATAATATCAGACTCTTCTTCAGAATGCTCCCAGCATTTTCTTTTCTTAAAAAGCATAGGGAAATTTTTAGAAAGTAAGAAAAAAAAATTAGTCATGTTTCTCATTCTATTTCCAGCACATAAATAAAAAATTTCATTTTTCATTCTTATTGACAAATCATATGCTATATTATTCTTTCCACTAATTTTTAATGCTGAAGAATGAAGTAAATACATCATAATATCTATAAGCATCATTATATGTTCTAAACATTAAATATCTTTAATATGTGGCCAAACATAATATAATCATATCAACAATCGTAATTCCATAGTATCATCAGATGTGAAGCCTTTATTCAAAGTAACCCAATTTGATATTCACTATCTGCAAATATTATATATCATATTAAGTGGAAAATATCTAGGACTTTTTCTTCATGTATTTCCAACTTTTTTTTCTCTTAGAAATATATTTAATGGTGGCCAATTTAATTTGGCCCTAATTTCTTTTAACTTTCATACTTCTCATGTTTTTATATTTCTTATTTAAATTCAAGGTTAAACTGATCATGGTGGTGCACACCTGTAATCCCAATGACTCAAAGGTTGAGGTAGGAAGATCACAAGTTTGAGACCAGCCTCAGAAACTTATCAAGGTACTAAGCAACTTAGCAAGATCCTGTCTTATAATAAACAATTAACAATAACAAGGACTGGAGAATGTGGCTCAGGGGTTAAGAGCCCCTGGGTTCAATCCTCAGTATCCAAATAAATAAATAAATACATTCAAGGTGAAATTTTTAGTATTTTACTTTTTATATCCCTTTATAGTTCTAGAGATGGAACCCAGGAGTGTTCTACCAGTGGAATACATAACTAGCCGTTGTTATTTTTTATTTTGAGACAGTCAATCCAAGTCACCCAAGCTGGCTTCTTGCTCAAACTTGAGATCCTCCTGCCTCAGCCTCTTGCATGTCTGGGATTACAAGTGTGCACCCTCACACTCAACTCAGTATTGCCTTTATATTTACAAATTCTGGCGGAAGACATATCCAGTGTAGAGACTATCTATTCTATTAGTCTCATGACTATACATGCAAATTCCAATGTGCCTAAGTTATCTTTGTTCATATGTATCTGCTTTTTCTTTCATTCATATTGTTGGTAATTTGTATCATATTATCTCTAATTATAATTTTATTTTACAATTAATTTTTAAATGATACATAAAGCAAATTGTTTATATTAATAGGGTAATGTCATGCATAAAATGTATAATGTTAAAATCAGGTTAAACTCATTTATTTTACCAAACATTTATCATTTTTTGTGTTGAAAACTTTTGAAATATTATCTTTAGGCTTTTTAAAATGTACTACTCTTACATGCAGTCCCTTTACTGTGTGATAATTTCTTGGTCCTATTTAACTCTAAATTGGTATCTTATTGATCAACTTTTCCCCTTCCCTCCCTCTTCCCTACATCCCCAGTCTCTAGTAATCACTGTTCTACTCTCAACTTCTGTGAGATCAACTTAGATTCTACATAAGTACTTGTCGTTCTGTGCCTGGCTTATTTCGTTTAACAAAATCTTTGGTTCCATCCATGCTGTTGCAAAAAGCAGGATTTCATTTTTTATGGCTGAATAGTCCTTCAATGTGAATCTGTCTGACATTTTCTTTATCCATTCGTAAGTTGATAGAAACTTAAATTGTTTCCACTTCTTGACTATTATTAATACTGCTACAATCAATACTCAACTGTAGATGTATGCATCAGTAAAAAAGTAATACTGATTTTATTTCCTTCCAATATCCATCCAGTCATAGAAGTCCTGGATCATATTGAAGTTCTGGTTTCTATTATTTGAAGAGCCTCAATACTGTTTTCATAATGGCTTTACTAATTTACATTCCCACCAAGAGTGTGCAAGGGTTCCCTTTTCTTCACATCTTTGCCAGTGCTTGATATCTTTAGTTTGTGTTTGTTCGTTTGTTTTGTAACAGTCGTTCTTAATGGGGTGAGGCTTATCTCATTGTGGCTTTGACTTGTGTCTCCTTAAAGATTAGTGATATTGAGGATTTTTTCCTGTAGCTCTTGGCCACATGCATACCTTTTTTTCTTTTTTTTTTTTTTTTTTTTTTTTTTTTTTTTTTTTTTTTTTTTTTTTTTTTTTTTTTTTTTTTTTTTTTTTTTTTTTTTTTTTTTTTTTTTTTTTTTTTTTTTTTTTTTTTTTTTTTTTTTTTTTTTTTTTTTTTTTTTTTTGAGAAACATGTATTTAGGTCTATTGCTTGTATTTTAATTGATTTATTTCCTCTTTTGCTATTGAGTTTTTGGAGTTACTTTTATTTATATTTCTGTTCCTCAGAATCATGTTATTGTAACAACCATTGGTTAATTTATTTATCTTGCTAAGGAATTAAAGTGTATTTATGTTAATATCATATTTCACATTTATTTATTTATTTATTTTTGGCCGAGGGTATTACTTATGGCCTCATTTTTGCAAATACAGGCTATCAATTTGAGTGATAGTTTTTTCATTCTCAGGTTCAACTTCAAAGAAATTGACAAATACACTTTTTAGTATTTATACTTGCCATAGTTTGGATTTAAAGTTGTCCTCTGCTGCCTTTCTGAGGTGCCTGCTGATAGTGGGGCTAGCTTAGTTCCAGCGTGGCTCACGTACACTTTTGGCTGTGTTTAGTTCCTCCAGCTGTGTTCGTTTCAACCAGGCAATGGATGCTATACAAACCTTAGGCAGTTGGCCTGAGCTTTTCTCAGGCCCTGTCCACAGGCAGGGAACTGAGCCTTTGCTTTTGCAATGCGCGCTAGACTTTGATCCTGGATAATGCCTGGGGCACTCATGGGCCCTGTTACTGAAGAACTCTAACTCTGGACTTTCTCCTCACTTACTCATCCCTTGATCCTAGCAGGACATGGCTTCAGCCCCCACCTGCTTCAAGCATTTGCTATTTATATTTTGTCTGACTCATGGAACTATTTTCTTGCTTATAGTTATATAATTTTTCATTTTGTTTTTACTTAAGTGTTAACACTGCCATTTTTGAAGAGACAGGAGCGTTTAAATTCATGAATCACAGCCTTACCTTGGCCAGAAGTCCCCTGGTTCCTTTGTAAGATTCCATCATCATCCCTTGTATACAACAGCAAAATATACTCTTCCCGTCTTCAGTTTCTCCATCACTCATTCACTTCCCAGCAGTTTGCAATCTGTGTTCAATCCCAACAGATTACAGAAACAACTCTCAGAAAACACTCAGGACTCTGCTTGCTCCCCTGTCAGGTGAGCTTTTCCATCTTTGATCTCTGCAACCGCATACATTTGCCAGACTCCTCCTTCTTTAAATCATTTTTCCTGTTATTATCTTCATAGTTTATGTAGTTCATGATTCTTTACTTCCTAGCATACGACTGGAGGACAGAAAATAAACGGAAGTAAATTTTTTAAATTCTAATTTTTGGATGGTTTTATATATAACTAATATGGAAAAATATTAGATTTTCTGTATTTTATTATATCTTATTGCATGTAAAGAAGAGTTGATATAAATTAAAGCAAAGAGCACATCTCTCAAGGGTGACTCTAGGCACAATAATACACACTTAGTAGCATATCATACTAATACACTACTTTTAAAGTAAAGGTGATGGAGATAAAGATTTACATATAGTTGTTAGAAATAATGCAAAGGGATTCGTGTATAATTCATCAGTTTACCCAAGTGGTAATATTTTTCAGAAGTATAGAGTAATAGCACAACTAGGAGATTGAAATTAATATATTCCATTGATCTTATTCAGATGTCACTATTTTAACTACACTCATTTGTGTCTCTATTTAGTTCCATATGATTCTATCACCTGTACAAGTAATATATCTACCACCACAGTCAGGATGCTAAAAAGCTCCATCAATTCATATAGAAAATGGGCTAAAAATATGAAGATAAATTCTGTGGAAGAGGATAGGCAGATAACAAATTATTATATTAAAATATTTTAACATTATTAACTATAAGAGAGATGTATTTAAAAATAAAAATGAGATAATATCATAATATACCTATTAAAGAATATTGAATAAAATATTTTACTAAAAATATATGTTAGAATAAAAAGAGCAATAACATTAAATGCTATTGATGATGTGAAGAAACTGAATCTCTCATACATTGCTTGTGAGAATATGAAATGATACAATCATTAGAAAAAATTAGGAAATTTCTTATAAAACTAAATATGTTCTTGGCAGTTTTTATACCATATAAATGAAAACATGTGTTCACACAAAAGCCTACAAATGTTTATAACAGCATTATTCTCAATACTCCCAAACTGGAAACAACCCTGATGCTAGTCAACAGGTAAGTGGTTTAAGTACATTCATTTCACAGAATTTTTAACAACATTCATACCCACCAACACCAAAAAGTGAACTATTGATGAATGCAGCAACTTGAATATATCAACAAAGAAATATGCTGAATAAATATTTAATTTCTAAATATGATATACTATATAATTACCTTTATATTGAAATGACAAGATTTTAGAAATGTTGAACACATTAGTGGCTGCCAGGTTGGGGTAGTGGATGGGAGAAAGATAAGTGTGTTTATAAGAAAACAACACCAGGAATCCTGATGGTAATAAACTAGTTTACAGTTTTGTGACACTGTTTAGTAAAGAATCTAACAACCATTTCAGGCACCATTTATTAATCTTCATAACACCCTTAATAACAAATTTGAATTTCCTAGAAGATGGTGATAAAAATTGTACACACGCAGACACATTATTTATATACACACACACTATACATATTACATACATAATATAGTGTTATGCCACTGTATCTGTTTATCTATCTCAGATTGATTTCACGGTTTATTGTTTGACTTCATTTAAAGAAATAAATGAATACTGCAATAACAAGTAGCATATCTAAATCTTATTACTCCATGTCAACATGAGAATTTCATTGTTTACCTAACGCATTTGTAGAGATGTATTGGGAAGGGGGCAGGTAAGGGTGGGTAATTGGGAGGGGCTCTTGGAGATAAATCTAATTTTCAGAATTTATATATATATATATATATTATATTATTTCATTAGAAGCTTGTTTGTTCAACAAATAAATTTCTAAATAAAATTCAAAATTTTTCCATTACCAAAAAATTAAAAAAATAAAAGGTTTTATTTCAAAACACTAAGCCATTTGTCATAAAATGTAATGAATCAAACTTCCCAAAGTATTGCTAAACTTATTCTACTAATTTAGTAATTTTTAGCATAAGACAGTCTTCACTGACACTTTCCAAGGACAACAATTCTAAAAAAGTCCAGAGTCCTATTTAAGCAGACACATGTTGTTATCTGCTACTAACATTAATCTGCTCTATGCTCAACCAATCTTTACTAATCTACCATTCTGTCCTGGAATATTTAGAATGAAATATTCTTTGACAATACACCTGAGTTTTAATTACAGCCAGATAAATTAAATGCTCAGTAAATTTATTTTCTTGAAGAAAAAAAAGGAGTAATTAATTTTGACTTGTGAAAAATAGCATTCAAGCTGATATGCACCAAAAAAGATCACAATAGGAATCAAATATGAAATAAGAGATATATCTGTTGAAAGACAGTTCTTGGTCAAAGTCATTGAAAATGTTTCAGTTTATATTTCTGAGTCTGTTTTTATTTTATTTAATTTTTATTTTTGCAGAACTGGTAATTGAACCCAGGAGTGCTTTATCCCACTGAGCTATATTCCAAACCCATTTTATTTCTTATTTGGAAACAAGAATTTACTAAGTTTCTGAGGCTGTCCTCAAATTTCTGATGCTCCTGTCTTAACCTCCCAAATCACTGATATTACAGTCAGATGCCACGGCATCTGGCCCCATCCTGCCTTAACAAGGTGTATTCATATAACTAATTTCTCAGCACAGATCATAAGTATAAGTGTTGTAAAAAATTTCATGCCTGAGTCCTTATCCCACAGGACAATGATCTTTCTTCATTACCTTCTTCAGTGTGGATATATGGAAGTATACAAGGCTTACTTTATATGATAGAATGAAGGAAACTGTCCATGAAAATCTGCCAATGTAGATTGCTAAATTGAAATAAACTGCTTTGTGAAATCCATTGTGTTTGGAACGCTCTTTTTGCAATAGTATAGACTTATGGATCTATTATAAGTGCTGGTTCCAATAGTTGATCAATATTACAACAAGCTAAATTATTTGACATCTATTTCACAATAGGGTGGCAGCTAGAGAAGGCTTATTTGTTGTAGCTGGAAAACAAATGACTCTTATACTATTGCAAAATATATGGTAAAACTGCAGAGATTGAAATAAGTGGATATTGTTGAGAGATTTGTGGCTTTGCTGATTTGAAAAACCAGCTGCTTTCATATTCCTGATAATAAGAAATATATATTTTGTTTGGAGACTCTCTGAAGGGCCATTATGATTGTAAGTGAAAACAGAAAAGTTTGTCTAAATAATCCGAAAAGACATTGCCTTCCCATTCAAACCTATGGATTGATTCAAGCAGTTCCAGTGTAGATGAAATTAAAATTAGAAAGAAATTTTAGGGAAAATAGAGTGGAAGTTAAAGTATAAAATTTGTTGCATAAGTACATTACAAGAATTAGAAAATGTTCAAGAATAAATTTTGAAAAAGGTACAATTTTTTTGAGGATAATATATTGACTAGTATTCACAAGTGCAGGGCTAGAGTGGTGGCTCAGCGCTTTTGGCACTTGCCTGGCAAGCACGAGGAACTGGGTTCAAACCCCAGCACCACGTACACAACAAAGTGTTGGAGCAACTAAGGCTATGTTAAAAACTAAATAAAGTTGTTTCTCTCTTAAAAAAAAAATTCACAAGAGCAATGTTAAAGAGTACATATTACTTTTTTTACTTTCTTTTACATTCTTTGATTTCTTTCATTTCCTTGTTGTTTTATTTAGCTTAATTAGAGTATAAAATCACATATATAAAATTCACAAAATCCAAATGAACAATCAGATGAATTTTGAGAAGTTTATACCAACATGCAAATACAATGTCACACTATGGTATAGAACATTTGCATTACAGACAAAAAAATTTACTCTGGCTCTATCATCATTACCATACAACACATCTTGGTAACTACTGATTTCCATTGTGTCACTATGATTTAGTCTTTCATAGAATTTCATGTGAATAGCATCAAACAGTACATTACTCTTGGTATCTGATATCTTTAACTCAGTAGAATGTGTTTGAAACTTCCCATGTTGTAGCATCATCAAGAATCCATTACATGGTCTGGAGCAGAGCTTGCCTGGCATGTGTAAGGTCGCTGGTTCAAAACCCAGCACCATGTACACAACTAAGTGTCAGAGCAACAAAAGTCATGTGAAAAACTAAATAAAATTCATTCTTTCTCTCTCTCTCTCTCTCTTTTTAAGAATCCATTACCTGATATGGCTCTACCACAACTTGTTTCCATTCATTAGTTGATTGATGCTTACTTATTGTGGGTTCTTGGATATTATGAATAAAGCTGCAAAAAATATTTAAATGCAAACTTTTTCTGGCCATCAGCCTTCATTTCTCAGGTGTAAATAATTAGCAGTGGAATTACAGGGTTTATGTCTTTTAAGATGTGTCCAATATTTTAAGAAATATTTTTCTTAATGAAGCTGTTTTCCAAACTCACCATTTCTATTAACATCAGGTATAAAAAAATTCTGATTCAAATCTCAGTTGCATTATTTTTTTAAGTCATCACTTAAAAAAATTAGCTTATCTTCTCAACTTCAGTTATTCTAGTATGTGAATTAGAGGTACTTTATTGAGGTCATTTGAAAAATATGTGCAAAAATTCTTTGATAACCATTCTTCACTTCAAGAGGTAGGGATTGATTCCTTTTTTTTTAAAGTGTGGATTATTAGGGATTTGTGTCTTACAAATAAAGCAATGGAAGCCTGTGTGTGTGAGGGGATGTGTTTTTGTATGCATATTTTCTACAATAGGGTCATAAGAGACATTCACACTTTCTCCTAATCCACTGATTTTCTGAGATCACTCAGTCTGCACAAAATAAGTTACCAGGTGGTGAATAATTTTTGGAGAAGACTTGAAGTTTCCCATCCCAAACCAGCATATGGATAACAAATTTTATTACTCATTATTGAAAATGCTTTCCTTTCCCTACAGAATTGTTTTGATACCTCTACAGAACATCATGTGGATATTTATGTGATGGTGAGCATGCAAACTTATTTTTTTTTTTAAAGAAAGAGGGGACAGGGTTTCTTACCTTCCTAGTTTAAGGGTTTTCTGACAACATTGGTGACATCTTTTTCTTTAGAGAGATTGAAAAGTTTGTGTATTTTAATAGCTTTTTTAGGTCCTTAGAGACAAGGCACAGAAGTATCCATAAGTCCAGCAATATTCTGCTCTCCTTCTTTCACAATATCCAAGTTCGAAAGCTCAGAATGGCATCCACAATGCAACCCTGAGCAGATCTGTGCTTTGCTCTCCAGTTCTCCTTGGTCTCTAACAGGAACGTCCCTTATTCGATAGCAGGCAAATCCTGCAAGGGATCAAGACAAGCTGCTTCCTGGGGAAACCTTGTTTATCATCCCCGCCACTGATTTGGACCATGAAACCCTTCCATTTTTCACCCAAACTGTCAGTAGCAATTCTGTGGCCACACATGTCTCATGAAAAGTAGGAAGGTTGCATTCATCATTTGCTTCAAAGAGTTTCTGGCAGTCAGTGGCTAAAGGGACATGTTCAGCTTCATCTTGGTGCAGTTGATCACCTACAAGGTGCCACAAAAAAAAAAAAAAATAAAGAGCGAGAGAAACCATGAATAGTTTCAAAAAATAAACAAAAAAAACCTTTTTACTTATTTCTTTATGATCTGCATTTTTTTATTTCTATTTTTTTTCCCTGAGGCATTTGTTATAATCTCCAGTACAATTTGAAATTGAAGTGGTAGAATTAAGCATTTTGCCTGTTCCCAAGTTTGGGTAAAAGAAACATCATGTAATGATGTAAGCTGCCAATTTTTGATACATGCCTCTTATAAAATTAAGGGAATTTAAAATTTTTGTTTAAATTATTCCTTTTTTTTTAAAAAAAGAAACTAGTATCCTTTTTTTTATTATTAAAGAGAGAGGGACAGTGAGAGAGACAGAGAAAGAGAGAAACAACTTTATTTAGTTTTTCCGCATGGCCTTGGTTGCTCCAACACTCAGTTGTGTACGTGGTGCTGGGGTTTGAACCCGGGTCCTCGTGCTTGCCAGGCAAGAGCCGAAACCGCTGAGCCACCGCTCCAGCCCCTAAACTATTCCTAATTTATTAAAAGCAGTTAGCAATTTATCATGAATAAGTACTTATTAGATTATATTAAGAAAATTTTCTGCATCCATGAAGGTTATTTGTTTTTAATATTTTATTTTTTATTTTTTTTAAGAGAGAAGGACAGTGAGAGAGAGAGAGAAAGAGACAGAGAGAATCAATTTTTATTGGTTTTTCACATGGCTTTTGTTGCTCTGACTCTTAGTTGTGTACGTGGTGCTGGGGTTTAAACCCTTGTCCTCTCACATGCCAAGCAAGGGAGCCACTGCTCTAGCCCCTGTTTTTAATCTTTTAATCTGATGAATTACATTGATTAAACTATTGTAAAAGCCGACTTGGTGAGAAATTGTTACTCTTTTTTGTATGTTATCAGATGCAATTCAATGATACTTTAGAGCATTTTATGTCCCTTGTTATTTATCTTTCTGATAATCTTTCCTATTTCTGAAAAAATAACAGACACTAGGAAAATACAAATAGTGATTGAAAGACATTTTTTTCTGACAATAACATTCTTGGTTGACAAGGTTTATATTTGTTCACTTATTTGTGTTTGTTTTGTTATTTATTTTACTTTTATCTGTAATTAGTATTTTGACGTACTACTCCAGATTGTAAGGCAATCCTTTTCTCTTGGTATGTTGTGATTCGTTTTATGAAGAACCAGTATATATACAATACAACTTTAGATTTTTTAAAATTTTTTTCATACTAGAGATTTAACCCAGGGGTAAACTACCAATGAGTTACATTCCCTAGCCCTTTTTCATTTTTATTTTCAGAAAGAGTTTGCTAAATTGCCCAGCATAGAACTTGTGATCCTCCACCTTCAGCTTCCCAAGTTACTGGAATTACAGGTGGGCAACACCATGCCCTGTTTAGGTTGATTTTCTTTTTTGGTACATTAGAGCCCTTCATACCATATTTGTATTTTTGGTGCAAAAAAATATAAAATAATGATATACATAGTACTTTGAACATTTATTCCAGAAAAACTATTTTTTTTTCTGATGTGGAAATGTGCAAAGACTTCAGAACCAGAAAGATTTAGGATCGAATCTGAATTTTTCTTCTCACAAGCCTTGTCGTTTAACAGCAGTTCAACCTGACAGATCCTTTTCTCATGTATTAAATGGGATTATTGACAATTACCATAGGACCACAGACCTGTGAGATTAAATGCATGAGATAAAGTAGATAAAAGGATTAATGCAGTGTTCTGCCTGCTGCTTGGTTGTTTGTGATAGTGGTTGGTAGTTACATGGGAAAACTCATATAATTTTGTGGTAGTATTTAATGGAACAAAGACTTCCAGTAATGGAAAAATTCTTCCATTAATGAACCATGTACAGCAGATATATACTTCCTCTATAATTATTTTATACTGCCTGTCATAGCAGTCATAGAAAAGCTTGTTGGTATTTAATAAATACTGAATTGCATTCTTAATTATTCAGTTTTCTCAATTTACATAACCAAATTCTTAACATAGAGATATACAGATACATTGAGAATATAAAAGATAAAAACCTAGTTTAATATCAATCTATTTTTAAATAGCCAATGTGCAGGACTGGAGTAGTGGCCCAGCATTTAAAGTGAATGCTTGGCCTGGGCGAGGACTTGGGTTGAAAACCCAGCACCACATATACAAATAAGTGTTGTAGAAACAACAACAACAAAAATCCAAGATGAAAGAACAAAATAAAGATTGATTCTTTCTCTTTCTCCATCTAAAATTTTTTTTTCAATGTTCTAGTAATCCAAAACCCAGTATAAGTGAACAATGAGAAAGAAAACCTGTAACCATTTTCTTCATCAGTAAAATTACAGATGGGATGACCTTATATATATTTTTAGTAGACTGACAGTTTTGTGAATAATGAGCTGGGGGTTTGGGCTAAAACCAAAAAAACAAAAATAAAAACAAAAAAACCCCAGCAAAACAGCAACAACAATAAATCCACAATGTTTCCTGAGTTTCTTTTTTTTTCCTAAACTCATGGCAACTTTATTGTCAGTGCGCACAGGGTGGGGGAGAGGGGCCTCAGTCATGATAGAGGCGCAGGAGGCAGCCACGGAGGGTGAGGATGCAGCGTCCCAGAGGGCAGGGTGCCAGAAGCCATCTAGGGAGTGAACAGATGCTCAATCCTGATTCAAGAAGAGCGGCACATCGTTCAGTGGCCCGTGGTCAGAGCGGCGAGTTCCACAAACTTCTCCACGAGGTCCACAAACAGGTCTCGGACATCCTTATTGTGGGTCAGTTTGGAAGCCAGGTTCACCAGCCCCCAGGACAGGTTCTTGAAGTTGGCATCCATCTCAGAAAGGACACCAAGCTTTTCCTGGAGGGCAGTGCACACCAGGCTCTTGTGCCAGTCCAGAAGGTCCTTGTCAGCCACTAGCACCTTGAGTTCCTTCAAGTCCTGGAGAAACTCCTTGTGTAGGTCCAGGTCCAGGCCGTCCACCTGGGAGTCACCAGCTCCGAGTGTCCAGTTCTGGATCATGAGCTCAGCACAGAAAGCAAAGTTGCCGAAGCTCAGATATTCTAGCTTTTTCTTCCCTGTCTCAAAGCGGTTGCTGGCAAAGAAGATGATGGTTGCATAGTCCCTAGCCAACCGGTCAGAGAGGAGGAAGTGTTGCTGATGTTATCCGCCAGGGAGCCTCGCATTTCCTCCACCACCTTGAAGAGTCGCGTAAAGTTGTCAAACTGTCTCCTACAGCTCTTGAGGGTAATGCCTGTTTTGGTGCTGATGTCCTCCAGGTCTTTCTTGGTACCCTTGACAGCTTGCCCAGGACCTCCCGAGCAAAGGCCTGGTCAAAGGCACAGTATCTAGATGAGCAGCGCCTGGCGGGAGGGCGGAATCTGGAAGATGAGTTGGTGCAGCAGCGTGGGCGGTGCGTGCAGCAGGCGCTGGAGCATCTGGAAGGTGCGGTAGTGGTCCACAGTGTCGCTCTGCAGCACAGCTGCGGTGGCCCCCGTCTGCTCCAGGATTCCAGAAGCACTTTCAGAGCCACAGCGTCGTTCACTGAATAACCATCCAGCCACAGGCCATACATGCCTTCAGTCCATAAGGGTTGTGTTCCCCACGAAGATGTCCAGCTCACTGCTCATGGCAATGCCCGGTCCCAGGGCTCCCCGAGAAGGAGCAAGTACTCAGTGTTTCCTGAGTTTGACAGATATGGAGAAGAGGTAAGAAAAGCATATTGTGTAAAATATGTTTGATGTTTAAAAAAAATGAACATATACTTGGAGCACATGACACTTCACTATGTGTTTTTGAGGAGAAAATACATGGTAGAAAAGAACTGAGATAATATTATACAGCCTTCTAACGGCAAAATTGGTATCAATTGCAGGAAAATTGAAGCAAATATTCACCAACAGAGATGCATCACCAAAGAATAGGCTCTGAATCTTGGATGTCATTAATAAGATGGATGGTCTTTTGTCAGAAAAGTCATAATCAAATTCAGGGTTTAAATTAATTTTTTAATCCCAATGAGTCAAATAAAAAAAGGATGAGACATGGACTAAACAGAATTTATGCTTTTTCATTATTTGATTAGGTCTTTGAGAGGCTGAATATTTCTCCCATCTTTTGACTCAGTGAATGTAAAGTAAAATTAGCTGGAAGTGTTATCTGCCTGTCAGTTCCTGTTTGGTGTTCACAGCCATCTGTTTCTCAAACAAGAGAGACAAGCAAGGAACAGTTACATGTCTGAACTGTTACCTGGAGCCAGCAATACTGGAACATCTATAACCCCAGCACACACACTTTGGAGTTCTACTCAGCTATGAGAAACAATGAAATTATGGCCTTTGAAGGTAAATGGTTGGCAATGGAGATGGAGGAAATCATGTTGAGCAAAATTAGCCAGACCCAGAGACTCAAGGGTCGAATGTTTTCCCTCATTTGTGGAGGCTAAAGCAAAACCCAGGCTTAGGTGAAGGATAGTCAAGCTCTTGTACTAGACCCACCAAAGGTGTAGCAACACATAATCTAGGAGAACCAGAGATATGTAGGGGGGAGGGAAAAGAGGAGATGTAGGGGAAGTGGGAAGAGGAAGAGAAGTTAGGGAAGGATCCATGGAGACAATCAATAATGTAATATACTCTTTACCTACCCCCACCCCAAAGAAGCCAAATAATACTTATGCAGTCCTTCAATTCTGGAAAAATTATTATTTTATATGCATGCATATATATACATGTAAAAATATATGTACATATATTTGGAAATTTATAACTGCTATAGGGTGGAGTATAGAAGATTGAAGAGACTGGTGTATGGGCAATGTGGGGGTAACTTTGAATTAGTATTAAATGCATATCATATTGTTACTTTATATGAATTTATGATTTTACAACAGCTTTTTAAATGAAGATTAAAAAAAGAAAAAGAAGCTCTGTGGTAAAGCACCAAAGGGTCCAATCTTCACTTCCAAAATAAAAATGTAGCTCTGATGCTTCCCAGCATAAAAACACTGAGACTGAATTTGCTGGAAAAATTAGGTGAATAGCTGAATCTTAGATTTTTTCAGTTATTTGCCTGCATTATCGAAGGTACCATTCAAGCTCAATGTAGAGAACACAATGCTAAACTAAAATGAAGCTCATTGTCTTTTCCCCAGCATAAAACCTTAGGAAAATAGAAAA
>PVKS010041492.1:0-15994 GCA_004027875.1 Aplodontia rufa
AAGGTGAGAGAAAACCAGGCCATAGTTTGTTGTTGATTTGGGCGGTGCTGGGGATCAAACCCAGTGTCTCACACATGCTGGGCCAGTGTTTTACCTCTGAGCTACATCCCAATCCCTGATTCACAGTTTTTTTTTTTTTTTTTTTGAGAGGAAGAGAGAGAGAGAGAGGGAGAAAGAGAATTAATTTTATTTAGTTTTTCATGTGGCCTTCATTGCTCCAACACTTCATCGTGTATGTGGTGCTGGGGTGTGAACTTGAATCCTTGTGTATGTCAGGCAAGCACTGTAACCACTGAGCCACCGCTCCGGCCCCCCGACCCACGGTTTTGATGATCCATTTTCTTCTTCTTCTCCTTTTTCTTCTCTGCTTCCTCCTCCTTTTCCTTCTTTTTTTTTTTTTTTTTTTTTTTTTTTTTTTTTTTTTTTTTTTTTTTTTTTTTGCAGGACTGGGGATTGAACCCAGGAAGCTTCTACTGCTAGGATTTTTAATTTTGAGACAGGGTCTCACTAAGTTGCCCAGGCTGGACTTGAACTTGTGATTCTCCCGCCTCAGCCATCCAAGTAGCTGGGACTACAGCATGCACCACCATTCCCAGAAGATGTCTCATTTTCTTCAAAAGGTTTCTTTTCAATTTAGGGCAGAGCAGAGCTGGTTCTGGATCTTGGGAATTGACCATGGCCAGGCAGCTGCTGAAGCCATGACGGGTTGTGCTATGGACCAGTGGAGGGATTGAGGGTGAGCTTGTTCTGTTTTTAAAACTCACAGGACCAGGGGCTGGAGTGGTGACTAAGCGGTTGAAGCACTTGCCTGGTATAAGTGAGGACCTGGATTCAAACCCCAGCACCCAGTACCTCATATACAACTAAGTGTTGGAGAAACAAAAAACCAGATGAAAAAATAAATAAAAAGAACACTCACAGGACCTATACCTTCTACATTTCTAAGAGCCCCCTAGGCTGCCTTTATTTTGGATGGCTTTTGTGACACACTTCCTCTTTCAAGTACATCCTTTGGCTGTTTGAGAGGCTTTGTCTCCTTCTGTCTGTGCTCTTGCATACTTAGTTGTGCTTAAAAAAAAAAAAAGATGTGCTGGAAAGATGGGTACTTCCATGCTTGAGTGGGCATTTCCTCATTGCTTTACTTTTGACTTTGTCTTTTTCTTTTTGGTACTGGGGATTGAATTCAAGGGCACTTCACCACTGAACCATATTCCCAGCCCCTTTTATTTTATTTCTCTAAGTTGTTAGGTCCTTGCTAAGTGGCTGAGGCTGACTTTGAACTTGTGATCCTCCTGCCTCAGCCTTCAGAGTTGCTGAGATTTCAGGTGTGCACCACCATGACTTTTGTCTGTTGAAACAGCCTCTGAACAAAATACGTAATGAAGATGGGAGTCCCTTGTGGTTTTGTTTCTTGGGTCCCTGGTTGCCCCTAAATGTTTCTTTAGATGGGTGGGATTGGGCACATACTTGAGCTGGGCCAATGAGTTTTGCTAATAGTATCCAGGCTGAATTAGAGAAAGCAACAATGGATGAATTAATATGATTGAGAATGGTCCCTATACATTTTGCTCCTTGTCATACACACTGTGTAGTACATTATTATACAATAGAAATACAACCAGAGCCATATGCATAATTTGAAATTTCCTAAGAACCACATTAAAAGAGTGAGAAAATAAGTGAAATTAGTTTTTTTCTAAATAAGTGAAATTAGTTTTTATCTAAATAAGTGAAATTAGTTTTTTTCTAAATAAGTGAAATTAGTTTTTTCTTCTTTTTAAGAGAGAGAGGGAGAGAACCAATTTTATTAATTTTTTTCATCGACCTTTGTTTCTCCGACATTGAGTTGCCAGGCAAGTGCTTTAACTGCTGAGCCACTGCTCCAGCCCCTTGAACATCGTTTTAACAACATTTCATTTAACCCAGTAAATCTAAAATATCATAGTTTCAGAGGCCAAGGGTATATCTTAGTGGTAGAGTGCTTGTCTAGCATGCACAAGGCTCTGGGTTCAATCCCCAGTACCTCCAACACCAAAAACAAAGCAAAAAAGGAGAAAAGACTCATTATTAAACTGTCATAGTTTCAACGCATGATCAAAATAAAAACTATCGACAAGCCATTCACCTCCTTTTTTTTTTGTACTAAGCCTATGAAATCTGATGTGTACTTTACACAGATAGTACCTCTCAATTAGAATTAGTAACATTTCAAATGCTCATCAGCCACCTGTGGCTCATTGGCGCCCATATTGAACATTGAAGCTCAACACCATTCAGGTGAGGTGGAGAAGTGATTTTTTTTTTTCTGGGTCCATTCTGACCTCCAAATTAAGCTACCTACCCAGCTAAACCAAGATGAGAGAGATGGAGTATATTCAAGTACACGAGTCTCCATAGAGCTTTAGAAATGTGATCCTATTTATTCATTTATTTATTAGCCTCATGCATGCTCTAGGCAAGCACTGAACCATTGAGCACACCTCTAGCTCTACAAGGTAGACAATTTCACTTGCTGTTGTGTTCTCTTTTTCACATTTCCTACATCCGTTATGCCATTGGGAAAGAATGAACTCTTTTTTTTTCTTTTAATAAAGAGAGAGAGAGAGAGACCATGAGAGAGAGAGAGAGAGAGA
Organism: Aplodontia rufa; assembly: GCA_004027875.1. Taxonomy (NCBI): domain Eukaryota; kingdom Metazoa; phylum Chordata; class Mammalia; order Rodentia; family Aplodontiidae; genus Aplodontia; species Aplodontia rufa. The sequence goes on from PVKS010041492.1 coordinate 2,634, forward strand.
GAATCAGTTTTGTTTAGTTTTTCATGTGGCTTTCATTGTTCCGACACTTTGTTGTGTACATGGTGCTGGGGTTTGAACTCATGTCCTCGCACATGCAGGGCAGGTGCCGTAACTGCTGAGCCACCTCTCCAGCCCAGAATGAACTCGTTCTAGAAAAAAATAATAACCAATTTGTATTGAGAACTTGCTATATATCAGACACTTAACATGTATTATCTTATTCAATCCTGCAAGAGCCATATGAAATAGGCTTTATTATTGCCATTTTGCAGAGGAGGAAATGGAGACATTCAAGTTGCTAAGTAAACTCACCTCAAGGAAACCCAGCTGGTAAGTGGTGGGTTCAGTCAGGTGGTGTTCTGAGCCCATACTCTTACCATAGATAGCACTGTTAAATTTTACTTTATTTATTTATTTAATCTTTTTAGGGCTGAGGACCGGACTCGGGGCCTTGCACATCCTAGGCAAATGCTCTGCCACTGAGCTAAATCCCCAACCCCAGCACTGTTAAAGTTTAGAATCTAATATTTTCTCAAACTCTGTTCAAGGCTCCCATATCCTTTAAGCATATTTACTCTAACACTGACTTTTGAGCATTCTGGAAAGAAAATCTGTGTCCTTTTGATCTATGACATAAAAAATTAAAATAATAACTCTTTTATGTCTCAGAATTGACAAAGAATGGATTTTAAATCATTCTTGTATTGATAGTTAAAAATGACATTCTATCCATTTACAGCAAGCAAGGCTATCCAGCTTTCAACGAATTTACTATCTTTTTTTTTTTTTAAACTGGGGATTGAACCCAAGGATGTTTTGCTACTGAACTATATCCTCAGTCCAACTAAAAAGGACTAAATTTCTGCTGGCTTTGGACTTGTGATTCTCATGCCTCAACCTCCTGAGTTGCTGGGATTACAGGTATGTGTCACTACACCTGGCAAAATATACTGTCTTTAGTTCATTATTCATCAGTTTATAAGTTGAATGTTTAAGTTCTACATTGAAATTTCTCAAAGTGAAGACAGATCTTATTTTATTTTTGGTGCTAGATCGAACCCAGGACCTGGTACATGCTTGGTTTGCAGTTTACCACCTGTCATTTTTAAGTGTGCCAGGTAGTTGGGGATTATGTCAGTTTCTTCTTCAGAGTCTTAATACTAAAAATTTGAACATGCTGAGTATGTAATTTTTTTAAGAGAGAGGGAGAGTGAGAGAGAAAAATAGAATCAACTTTATTTAATTCTCCATCTGGTTTTCATTGCTGTGACACTCAGTTGTGTACATAGTGCTAGGGTTTGAACCCTGGTCCTTGTGCATGCCAGGCAAGCACCATAACCACTGAGCTACTGCTCCAATCCAAAATTATGTAATTTATTTTTAAGAGAGAGGGACAGTGAGAGAAAGAATCAATTTTATTTAGTTTTTCATGTGGCTTTTGTTGCCCTGACACTTTGTTGTGCATGTGGTGCTGGGGTTTGAACCTGCATCCTTGCACATGCCAGGCAAGCACCATAACCCCTAATCTCCAGTCCCAGAATATGTATTTTTAAATTTAATATGTAATATAAATTTGTTTTTCCTTTCTTCTCCCATTAAATTGTAAACCTTGTTCAGGGCAAACTCTACTTTTTATTTTAGTTTAGTATGTATTAAAACATGTTATCACCTGGGAATGGTGGCACATGCCTGTAATCCCAACAGTTCAGGAGACTGCGGCAGGAGGATTGCAAGTTTAAAGCCAGCTTCAATAACCTAGTGAGTCCCTAAGCAACCTAGCAAGACCCTGTCTGAAAATAAAAAATAAAAAATAAAAAGGGTTGGGGATGTGACTCAGGGATAAAGTGCCCCTGGGTTCAATCCCCTCTACCAAAAACAAACAAAGAAACAAACACCCCAAAACCCCCACCACAAACAAGCAAAACAAAAACAAAAACAAAACAAACACACTTTGTCATCTTCCATCTGAGTTACTGTGCCTTTGATAGCTCTCTCAGAAGTTGGTGGGAATTCTGACTGATGCTTTAAATTTATACTTCTTGAGTCAGAATACAGTTCTTACTTTTGCCAGGTCCATCAAAGTATAGGGTTTTGAACTAATCCTTTGACAAATTAATGAGAAAGGGGTTCTTCAAACTTTAATTTTAGAAACGGGGATCACTCTTTCAAACTGTAATCTCTGCGAAAGTATACAAAAAATTTACAAAGAAATCTGTTGAACCTGGCTCTGTACTAACTGGGCAGAGAGAAAAGGGCTACAAATTTCAAGTCTGTTACAAATATATTGACTCAGTCTCATTGCTTATCTGTAACCCTAATACTGTATGGAGCTGAGCCCTGAGAGTTCTGAAATTATTTTATTCTTTGCCTTGAGAAGAGCAAAAGGAGAGGGCAGAGCTGTGAAGAACAGGCAGTTTGGCACCTCTTCTTTTTCATCCCCTCCCCGCCGTGATCTTAGCTATTTGACCCGATTAAGCAGCTTTGGGATGGTAGCCAGACTTCTATATGCTAAAGAGGCCCCTGCATAGTGATTTAGTGAGATTTCATCCCATCGGAGCTTCTCCAGGTTACCCCTGCCCTGGAAGCCTCACTTCACAAAAGTCTCCCAGTTTTGTCAAGGGGTCGCCAAGTGAAGAGTTGTCACTGACTTGAAGCAGTCAAAGGCACTCTTGATGCCTGGAGTCACGTAAGATTATTCATTAGCAAATTCTTTTCACCTTCTATCTAAGTAGTGAAAGGTGACGCCAGTCAGCATCGCGAGTGCCACTCCCAGAGAGGGACTCTGGCAACACCCAGTCCAGGCTGTACAACTTCTGCCTAGATCCTCGCTTTCCTAGTAGCAGAGAATGTTTCCAGAAAGTTGTCTTAAATCTTCTGGGTCTTTAAGCCTAAAGGTCAGAGTGCCAGGTCCCAGCCAGCTTTCCAACGGACCGCAATCTGATCATTTTCGAGGTTTCTGGTGAGGTTGGGGAACTGAAGCGGTGGTAGTGGGGGACCGCGCAAAGTGACCACCATGAATTACATAACGAAATCTCTGGCTGCAGAAGAGACAGAGCCTGACGTTGAGACATTCCAGGGGAAGGGGAGTTGCTGTCCTGGAGTCGCCAGGAACAGTGGCAGCAGTTCCAAGAAATCGAGAGGAAGGTGACTGAGAGAAAGAAAACACTTCGGGAACAAGAATATTAAGAAGCCGCAGGACACAGAGCGTTAGCAAACGGCAGGACACGTGTAGTAATTTGTTAGAGGAACCGGCAGCCTTCCAACTTTGCACTGGAAGACGGGGATTTACCCTTTGGGGGATTAAAAGTGGTGCTATGCAAAGCCAAAAGCTAATGAATGAAATTCAATGGTTTGTTGGCAATATGTAAATATTTATGCGGAGGAGCGCAAACTGTCTGCAGTTATTTAGAAAAGTAGGGACTCTAACCTAGCTAGAATACTCTCCCGTGCGTTTCCTCTAGTTCCAGTCGGAAAAAGAGCTTCTAGCGCGATACTGCCCCTTTAAGACCTGCTCGCTCTCGGGCTCTACAAAAGGGAGTGACCTCTGGGCTTTGACAGCTCCCCTAATAACTACCACCGCGAAGGCCCCGCCCACCTGGCGACCAGCCTTGCCGATTGGTTGGCGGGCCGGTATCCCGCGCTCTGATTGGCTCGTCGCTTCCCCTGAGCGAACCTTTAGAACTCTGAGACAGACAATATTCTGTTACATTGTAGCAAAATGGCGACTGTCATTCACAACCCCCTGAAAGCGTAAGTAAGACTAAAAAATGTACATATTCCGCGTGGTTTCAATATGAAAAAAAAGGCGCCTTCTGCGTGCCTAGCGCTGCCAATGCTTGGCGCTTGCAGGCGCCTCCAGCCGCGGCGGGGCTTCTCTTTTCTTTCTGCTCTGACTTCTTCATCTTTTTTTTTTTCTCCTCTCAGCGCGCAGAAATATCAGGAGATGCAATTAACAAAAAGAAAATTGTTACATTTGTCTTCTACTTAATTGGCGGTCCAAGGCAGAGAGGGAGAGAGGGGTTACCAGCAGGAGAGCCCGGCGCTCCAGCGCTCTACAGCTCCGGGATCTTGGGGAGCTCGGAGACTGCACCGTCCCTCGAGTCCCTTACCTCGCCGGCTACGAGTGCCGCGCGAGAGACAGTCGAGCGGGGACCGAGCGCCGGGCAGGGGCCGCCTCGGTGCACTTGGCTGAGCCCTGGCCTCTGGAGCCCGAGGCCCCCGCCCCGCTGCAGGAACTGCTGGGGCGAGCGGACAAACCGCGGCGGCTCTGGAGTTTGCAGGGCGCTTTCTGCCTTCAGATCTCTGGCGGGGAGTTTGTGCAAACCTTCCGGAGTTGGGAGGACTGCGGGGGGAGCAGTGGGTCCCGGGAGCCCTGGGGCCCAGGTGGTTGCCCCGGGCTTTTCTGTCCTGGCCGCCCCGGATCGTGAAGGCGCTCCGGGCGGTTCCCGGTGTGTCTGCGTATTTGTGGACGAACTGGCTATAGTAAATTAACGAGTCGGGTTAACTTGGGGTTGATTTGGAGGCAGGGAAGCTGCAGGTCTTATGAATGGTGCTCTTGCCTCCTCTAGGTGAAAGGCCGAGGCGGGCGGAGAGGTGGTTTGGGGCTCCCCATCCGAGCTGGCAGCTTCAGCTCCCGGCCAGAACTAGGGGCAGGTGCCTCTGGCCGCCTCGGGGAGACTTTGAGCGGACGCCCAGATCCCGGACGGAGGGGGGCGGGCTGGGCGAGGACTCGCGGGGGCCAGTCCCCGGTTCCGACAGCCTGCTTGCTTTCCTTCCTCCTGCTTTCCATCCTTCCTTCCTTCCAGTCGGTGGAACTGTTAAGCCGCCAAGTCCGCTTGCGATCGCTGAGCCGGGGGCGGCCTCGGAAAACTAGTGTTGCTCTGAAAAGGGTGCTATGTCAGGGACATTGGCAGAGGTGGTTCCCGCTGATTCGCGGCGACATGGGCTCCGGGGTCAGCGCCCCTGGGACCAGGATTTCCCCGCCGGATGAGGCGAGGGGGACGTGCGGATGGGTGTTTCTTGCCGAATTCTCCCTGTTGTTTGGCGGTTGTTGACCCTGCTTTTTTAACTCCGCGCATCTGCGTCCTAACCCCGGGCTTCTGCTGGAGTTGAAAACCAGGTTCGCACCGGGGCGGCGGTAGAGGGCATTGCAAACGCAAAGGAACGCTTAGGGAGAATCGGACGTGTTTACACCAGCTTATCTCCCACTAGTGATAAGGAACAGGGGCAGGAATGTCCCAGGTCTCGGAATATTAAAGAGGACATTGGAAACTGAGGCTGATCAGGGAGGAGCTCCTGGCTTCTCGTTCCAAGCTCAGATACACTGCACTTGAACGCCACAACGTTTCACCCAAGAAAGAAAATGTTTTATGGCAGAATAAATGGGCGTAACTTCGCCGCATCCTCGCTCCAGGTCGCTTGCGCTGCCACACCGCTGATGCTGTGAGTTTCTACTGAATCCACAGCTGATTTGCATTTCCCTTATTTCCAGCCGAAATCACATAGTCGGGTTGGTGCCGCCTGGTAAACTCAAGTTAGATCTATTTCGCTTGTGCGCCGAGTTTCTTACCGGGAAAGCCAAGCCATACCCTTGTTACCCCGGAGCCGGCTTTAGGCGCGGGCGGGCGCAATATCTCTACGCTCCAGTGTTCCCTTGCTCGCGCCACTGTTTTTTTTTTTTTAAATCTCAGAAGGGTGCGTATTTGGGGGGTTGGGGGAGTGGGAGGTGGGAGGGTTGGGTAAGGAACAGAGAAGCGGGAAGAAGGTGGCCAAATCCTGGCTGGTTAGTGGAATTAGTTCTGAATTATACTTGTACTTTGTATAATTAGAAACAGTTGCAGTATGATGTAGTCTTAATTTGTATGGATACACGCTAGCGCGCGCTAACGCGCACACCCACACCCACACACCCACACCCACACCCACACCCACACACACGCACACTACCCCTGCCTGCTTTTTCTAGGTGGGAGTTGAGTGGTCATTTATAATTAGCTGCCCCCTTTTGCATCGCAACCACTTTCCCTGGGGGTGAGGGGTGTAAACAATACCACTACCCCTGCAGCAGCTTTTCTCATCCGGAATGGGTTTTTAAACTCCTTGCGCAGGAGCACACACGTTTGTTACTGGGAGACCAACATCATCTGCCTTTATTTTATAAAAACAACTTGTTTAATAAAGCATCCTATATATTTCATTTGTTTTTAGAAGTTGCTGATCAGGAAACAAAACACACGTGAATAAATTATGCATGGGATAAATTAGAACAAAGCGCTCAGACACATCAAGCGGAAGGGATGGATGGTGGTGCTGGGAGGAGGGGAGCCGGGAGGAGGGTTTGGAGCTCTGTGTTTTTATCCTCATATGTCCCTCTTCACAATGAAACAGAGCTCAAAGACATTAGCATTTTCTCTGTGTATGTTCTGAGTCTCCCCCTCCTTAAAAAAAATAAAAGCGAACACTGGGCACAAATTCTTCTAGGATTGGGGATAAAGTAGTGGTAGTTACTGTGCCTAGAAGGAATAAGGTCAGGTTTCATGCAACAACACCTATGTAGAGCTCTGTCTACTTTAAGGATGGTCCGTTTTCCACTATAGTAGCCTTTTCCAAGTGGGACATTCAATCATTCAGTGATGGGGGGCAATTGGATGACACAATTTGAATCTCTTAGCTTTGATGATTTTCCTTAGGGCCACAAGCTCCCGAAGCTACATTTTTTAAAAAGCATTTTGGTTTTCTTCCTGGCTGTCTTTGATCTCCCCTCAACTCCCTTTCTTTTTCCTTCTTGTGTACCCTGCACCCCCTTCCTCTCTGAAGTTGACAGCCTGGTTTCTCTTTCTGTTGTGCCTTTAACATCTTATTATTGCCCAACAGGGTGTTAGAGGTAGAAAAAGGAGCTGCCTGGACTGATCAGATCACAAAAGGGACACAGCAGGTGGCCCTATAACCAGGCAGTCACATCTGGACAAATAGAATTTAAAAGCACGGATGGACATGTATGATGTGTAAATGTGTATGACGCATTATTTAATTTAGCAACTACATTGCCTGAGCAAAGATGTGTGAGTCAGTCACATTTCTTACATACATAAGAAGGGACATATAGTGAAATGAACACATGTAGGTAATAAAAGTGTGAATTTAACAGAGGTCTGTGTATAAGTTAGTCACATAGCATGTTGTATTCTGGTTGATTTCTGCATGCCAAGGAACAATGCTTTCAATATAAGTTCTAATCTTAATATTTCCCCCAAATCTACATACAGCACTTTAATGAACTTGCTCTTTTAGTAAGTTTTCAAAATCTTGGTTTGTATGCACTTAACTGGGAATGTCTGCCACCTTCTGCCAGATTTGATTATACACATATGTGTCTGTTATTATAACTGCCTACTTAGGAAAGAATAACTGTTATTATTATTTAATTGTTCCATATGAACCAATAGGGGTTTATCTCAAGTTAACTATTTATACTGAATGAGACAAGCAAGCTATTTGGTCAGGTTTATAACTGTTTATATATGATCATATCAAAACTTTATTTTGTAAGGAGTTACCCTTACTTGGATGTATGTGTTGATACCCAGTTTTGTTACTGAGGATACAACTTTGAGAGGAGTAAGTACACTTAGTCAAGGTCAAACAGCAGATCATGTGTGTCCAGGGACCTCAAGGTTTCATCTCTTTATCCAGTCTCATGGATACAATGTATTCTAAGCTCAAGTGTTTTTCATGCATGTGACAGTTAGAAGCCAGATCTCACCCTTGCTGTGGCAACCAGTTTAGCTATCAGGAAAGGGTTGGGGGCCACATTCCTGGTCCTAATCTCTTGGCTGTTTCTTTGAGGTGGGGATTGTGGGTGGGTACTAAGTGGAGAGTAGGGGGGTGGGACTTTGTGAACTTGTAGCCTTTTATGGACATTTTTTTAGCCCTTTATGAAAAAATGACCTTTAGATATTTCAAGCTAACAGATGCCTAGGAAGCACCTTCTCCACCTGCTTCAGGTTGCCACAGTTAAAAAAAAAAAAAAGCCCTAAATTGTCTAAACTTCATCAGCACACATTATTTTTCGGTGACATTTTCTGGTTTTGATGAGATTACCTGTAAAGGAGATTAATTTCTGCCAGAACCCAAGTGGAGGCATTGTCACAGAGTAAAACTCTGAAGATGACCTGGCCTGCAGACCTCCTGGGGGACATATGAAATTACCAGTGAAACGGGAGCTGCCCACATCCAAAAGATGGGCTGGAATTCAGAAGTGACTTTGTTGGACATTTCTCATCCTCTGACTTTTTGGAGTCACACAGATAGCTGGATTTTGGATACATCTGAGAAAGACCATAATGTCTTAAGCTGTCTCAGAGCCATCTGCTCAGATCAATGCAAAAAATAAAATGGAAACTGAGGCTGGCGTTTCATGTTTTTGAAGCACTGTCATGATGAATGCGGCGGTGGTGGGGGCTGGGTCATAAAAAATCTCCAGAATCCAGGTCTGTTTATTATCCCAACCTCTGCAAAGTAACTTTTGTGGTTTTTGAGCGTTTTGAAAGTCACTCGAAGACGAAATGGAGCCAAAAAAGTGGCAAACCTCTAGCCAAAAAAATCCCACAACCACTGAAATATCTTTTTTTACCCAGCTGCGATTTTCCATCAGGAGACTTATGTAAGCATGACCCTAGTTTTAAATAGTTTTTAAATATGAAGATATTTAACAAGGAAAGATAAAGAGCGGCCTGGGGATGGGGAGGGAGAGATGGATGGATGAGTGGCTAAAATCGCTGTGTGGCCTGGAACTCTGAAAAGATGACTGTTTAACTGCAGAAGAGGCTGATATTATGATCCATTGAAAGTCGCGAAGTTTTCTAGTTGTCGGAGCGACTGAGGAGAGGTGGGGTGTTGTAGTGTTTCTGTGATTTGTTTTTCTTAGTGGTCCAGTTACTGGTGTTTCACAGTCTGTCAAACCATATGGATGAATGGAGCTAGCATCATAAAACTGTCACCGAGGGAAGGTTTTGAAGCCTGTGATTTGCATTAGAGTTTGAAAAGCAGTGGTTCAGAGGTGTTGGAGGAGGAGGGGGTGGGAAAAGACATCCAGAGCGGGAAGAATTTCTAGGGTATGTGTTTGTGAATAGTAGTGGTGGCAGGGAAGAGGGAAGCCTAAGCTTAGGGGCTATGTTTGGAAGCAGGCAAGGGGATTAGGATCAGAGCTCCTAATAATGGGGTTCAAATAGCCCACATTGAGTCTTCCACCACCCAGGCCTTGGTTCTGAGCCTGGGGAACAATAATGGCACATGTCCAATCTCCCCTTTGCCCCTCTCCTCCCTCCCAGAATCCGGGGACTGTGGTCATCTCAGGTTGCTGTGAAATGATGAGGTTTTTTTTTTTTTCTTTTTCTTTCTTTCTTTTTTTTTGTTGTCATTCACCTTGAAAATCTGCTGTTTGTATTATCTGCTGTTTAAAGCTCCACTAGAAAGTTTTTTTCATTCTTAAATTTTCACCTGCCTCTGCCGTGTTCCTGTCTCAAACCCTGTTCCCTTCTCGTGTTCGTAAGTGTTCATTTCTTGCCAGCAGCTGGTCTCCTGTAGCTTTGGTGACTTGGGAGTAACAGAGGAGAACCAGTTCAGAGAGAGGAATCCAGGGCCTGGAGTGCTGCTCTTAGCCCTACTGCTGACTTGCTCTGTGATCTTGGACATGTAACTTCTCTGAGCTTTGTGTATATCCTTGTGGTTAAGATGAAGAGAATGAACCAGGTGCGGTGGCATATACCTATAATCCCAGCAAGTGACTCAAAAGGCTGAGGCAAGAGGATTGCAAGTTCGAGGGCAGCCTCAGTGACTTAGATCCTGCCTCAAAAGAAGGAATAAAAGAGAAAAGGTTGGGGATATAGCTCAGTAGTAGAGTGCTCCTGGGTTGAATCATCAGTACTTTGTATGTATGTAGTGGTGGTAGGGATAGATGAATAGGATATACCTTGATTGCCAAAATTCCTTTCAAATCAAAAACTTCCTGGCCCTTTTTGTGGTTGATTAGGGCAGGGAGGGCAGTTAATTGCAAGAGTTCCAAGTTTTTAAATTTATTTATTTATTTTGTGGTGTTGGGGATTGAACCCAGGGCCTTATGCATGCTAGGCAAGTACTAGACCATTGAGCTATACATCAAGTCCCTTATTCTGATTTTTTAAGTGTGGCTCTGAAAGGAAATTATAAGATTAGGAGTTTCTTTTAGGAGTTTCCTTCTTTCTGGTCCAGTCTTGCCTCATGATGCTCCCACTTGGGGGTTCTAACCTGGATGGGAATTCCTGAACCAGGTGGCAGGTTTTTTGGAATGGAGCTTTTCCTCTGATTCTTCCTTTCCCATTAGCACCCCAACCAGAGTCCGGTGAGAGGAGAGGAGCTAGAAGACCAGTTGGCCTATGTTGATTTTTTTTTTTTTTTTTTTAAAGAGAGAGGGACAGTGAGAAAGAGAGAGAGAGAGAAAGAGAAAGAGAGAATCAACTTTATTTAGTTTTTCATGTGGCTTTCGTTGCTCTGGGACTTCGTTGTGTATGTGGTGCTGGGGTTTGAACCCGTGTAGTCGTGCATGCAGAGCAAGCGCTGTAACCCCTGAGGCACTGCTCCAGCACACTATGTTGCTGTTTAAAAGTACTCAGATAGTGTTTTTAGTTGTGAAAAAGACTGGAATTACTGAGAACATTTGTCTTCCTCCTCCTATTCCCTTCCCCCCTTGCCATCTCCTTCTTGTATTTGGGGAGGGGACTGGGGAGTGTAGCTCAGTGGCATAGCACTTGGCTAGCACATGTGAGGCTATGGAGGGAGAGGACTGAAGGTTCCAACCAGACCTCTGAATTTCATTTAGCTACAATCTCTCTGGCTTCCTTCTCTATCATGACACCTATCCCAGTTAAAGCAGAAATAAAGTGCTTATTTATTTTCTATTTGGGAAGCTGCATGAACCAAGTTGTCAAGTGAGCTGAAGTTAGTGGACCTGTACTAATGCCTCACTGAGCTTCCTCTAGGGTACCCTGTATTATTGCTCAAAAAATGGAGGTACCCAACAGACACACAGGGGTTTGTTAGCACTTGTGTTAGTATCTGCAGTGTCTAGATTGGAATTTACTCATTGACATGCCTCCAGAACATCCCAGATTCCACTGAGGGATTATTATCAGGCTTTTCTTTGGTTGAAAACTCCCTTGGCAATTTCATGCCAGCCTAAAGGAGGAAGATGGGGTTGCAAAATCCATCAGAGAATGCACAGAAGCCAGTGTGTAAATTCTGAGACTTAAACCAAAAGAGAAACCAAAATAGTTACCCTCACCTCCAGCAGAGAGAAGCATCCCTTTCATTTTTAAAAATTGTTGTAAGAGATACACAATACAAAATGTACCATTTTAGCCATTTCTAAGTGTAAAATTCAACGGCATTAAATAAACAATCATGTGGTATAACTATCACAACTAACCATTTCTAGAACTTCTATTTATTTATTTTCTTGCAGTACTGGGATCCAATCCAGGGCCTTGTATGTGTTATGCAAGTGCTCTATCATTGTGCTACATCCCCAGTCCACCTATCTTTTTTATTTTTTTATTTATTTTTAGTTTTTAATTTTTTAAAAGAGAGAGGGACAGTGAGAGAGGGAGAGAAAAAGAGAATCCATTTTTATTTAGTTTTTCATGTGGCTTTCATTGCTCTGAGACATCACTGTGTACTTTGTGTTGGGGTTTGAACTCGTGAACTTGTGCATGCCAGGCAAGTGCTGGAACCACTGAACCACTCAGGGTCTTCCTGAGTTTCCCAGGCTGGCCTAGCAAACCTGCTACCTCAGCCTCCCCAGTAGCCAGAGGGTGCACCCAGTTCGTTTCTGGAACTTTTTCATTATTCCAAACAGAAAGTCTGTATATACTCATTAAACAGTAACTTGCTGGGCCGAGGCTGTAGCTCAGTGGTAAGCAAGTGCTTAGTGTATGTGCAGCCTGTATTTGATCCCCAAGTAAGTAAACAAACAAAAGCCTCCCCATTCTGTTTCCCACAGCACCGTTTTGCTTTCTGTCTCTGTGATTTGCCTATTCCAAGCATTTCACATTAGTGGAATCCTACAATATTTGTTCTTTTGGGTCTGGTGTATTTCATTTAGCATAATATCTTCAAGGGTCACCCATGTGGTAGCACATATCAGAACTTCATTTCTTTTTATAGCCTGTGTGTGTGTGTGTATCACATTTTGTTTATCTATTTATCTATTAATGGATACTTGGGTCAATTCCACCTTTTGGCTATTGTGAATAAAGTTGCTATGTATATTGATGCACAAGTACCTGAGTCTGTTTTCAATTCTTTTAGGTAGAGGTTCAGGTTCTCTCCATTTCTGGTCTCCAAAATTTAGGAGTTACATTTCTAGATTGCACATGTAGCCTCCGCCATACAAACCTAAAATAGAGCTAATTGTATTATAGAATTCAACCTCTTCACCATCCCCTCTATAGACGCAGCACTGGTTTTTTTGGGGGTAATTACACTGGGAACTAGGAACCCCAGCAACTCACTTCTCCCCAGCCATAAGGATTGCTTTCCCTTTTGACCCCCCTGCCATGCAGGCAAGGACTTCTTGTGGGGTTCAGTGGTTGGGCTAGGGAGGTTCCAGCGGCATAGGCAGTTTACCTGGTGAGCTTGGAGTGAAGGTTCCCCAGCCAAATGGAGGTGTGTTTCCTGGCAACAGGGGAAGATGAGGGAGAGCACCTGGGATGTCAGGACAGCTTGCAAGTCCAGAGTCAGTGAGGGAGAGTGAGTGTCTTTTCACCCAGGGAGGAGAGCCTTCCTTCTCCTTGCCCTGCCCCCAGCCCTGCTTACCCAAGGCCTGAATGAAATAATAAATGCAAAAGCATTTCAGAAGGTGGGAAAGTACAAATGTGATACATTACTGGGAGAACTAAAATAAACTAAAAGAATTTTCTGTAGCCAACTGAGACCTTTTCAGAGAGTCGCTGATACCTAATCATGAAGCATGATTTTAAAGATGAAAATGAAAATAAGTGAACCATTTCTGGCATCACACATCAGGTCCAATCATGGGTTTCTCAGGAAATGCAAAAGTTTACTCACCCCACCGTGTGTCAATTGTCCTGGCATTTCAGGGGGATTTTCCTGACTGGGTTGGAAACAGGTAAGCAGACAGCTCAAGGGCATCCCTCATTTCACTCCCCATGAAAGCCCTGAGGGGAGTCCACCCACAAAAATCAGCCCAAGGAGAAGCTCTGGGGGCAGAGATTGCTTCTTTGTGAACTGGAGCTCAGATCTGCTGGTGAACGAGGAGGAGGGTGAACTGTTGACCAAAGGAGCTCAGTGCTGAGAACTGGGTTTTT
>PVKS010041493.1:0-15987 GCA_004027875.1 Aplodontia rufa
CGTCCTCGCGCATGCCAGATGAAGGATATGGAAAACTACCAGAAATCTCTCATGTGAGTGAGACAGCAAAGCCCTACTCACTGTTTGGAAATCTACTAACTCAGGCCCTTATCGGAATCTATTGACTCTGGGCTCTTATCAGAAAAATCACTGTACCAAAACTCCTGTTTTAACCACAAAACTGGAACCTTGGCCCCCTCCCCCCTCATTCCCTCTATATCTACCCCAGGCTGTAAGTGGCAGATGGGTCCCAGACTCCACTGGGTCCCCCACTGCAGCTTTCTCCCAAATAAACCTGTGTTACTGTTCAGCTGCTCTCTTCTTTTTCCTTAGTCTCTTTCCTTACACCGGGCAGGTGCTGTAACTGCCACGCCACGTCTCCAGCCCCAGTTTTATTTTCCCATTTTTGTTTTTCTGACACTCAGTTGTGTATGTGGTGCTGGGATTTGAACCCACGTCCTTGAGCATGCCAGGTAAGCACTCTACCACTGAGCCACTGCTCCAGCCCTGAAGCCTGTTTTTAATTCTTAGGAAGAAGAGAAAGATGATATGTGTGATGCCCTGGGAAAACCTGGCAGAGAGGAAACACTCAGCGAGTGTTTCCTTTCTGCTTATTGCTATATATTATTATTTCTCTTCAGTGACACTGAGGAGACTTGAAGATGGCATACAATAGACTCACCTACTGGAATTTACACTTCATATAAGCAAGAATTTTTGAAGTGTTTTGCTTATTTCTACTAGCCTGGAGACTAATACAGTTCCTATCACATGGTAGATATTTGGCAAATGTGAGGATTGAATATGTGGATTTAAGGTTTCTCTGACTTCTTAGGTTATATGCTAAATTATTATTTTATAAACATAAATCAAATGAACTTGTAGCAGATTATTTCTAAACTACAAACATGTGTTGTCAGATGTGGTGGCACAGGCCTGTAATTCCAGTAACTCCATAGGCTGAGGCAGGAGGATCGCAAGTTCAAAGCCAGCCTCCTAAGCAACTTAGTGAGACCCTGTCTCAAAGTAAAAACTAAAAAAGGCTGGGGAGGGGTGGAACAGTGGCTCAATGGTTAAAGCATTTGCCTAGTATGTGCAAGGACCTGGGTTTGAACCCCAGCACCATGGACACAACTAAATGTTGGGGCTGGAGTAGTGGCTTAGTGATTATGGTGCTTTCCTGGCATGCACGAGGACACGAGTTCAAACCCCAGCATCAAGTACACAACAAAGTGTCATAGCAACAAAAGCCACATGAAAAATTAAATAAAAAATTGACTCTCTCTCTCTCTCTCTCTCACACACACACACACACACACATACACTGTCCCTCTCTAATAATTTAAAAAACAACAACAACTCCATTTTGGCTAGGTGTGGGCAGTGTGTCTGTAATCTCAACAGCTTGGGAGGATAAGACAGAAGGATCACAAGTTCAAAGTCAGCCTCAGAAACTTCTCAAGGCCCTGAATAACTTTAGCAAGACCCTGTCTTAAAATAAGAAATGAAAAGGGTTAGGGATGTGGTTCAGTGGTTAAGTACCCCTAGTACCAGAGAGAAAAAAAAATCCTGGGTTTAATCCTGGATACAAAACAAACAAAAAACATTCTGGAGGTTTTCTGAGTACTATTAGGAAAGAGAAAGATTTTTGTCTTCTGGGACTTTTTACTTTGAGCATGTAATTCTGACATTCTCAGAAGGACTACCTGAGTGGGAATGAAGTCCTGCAGAGGAAAGAGGTGAGAGAACAAGAGAAGAGATTCCTGCTGACAGTGCTTAAGTTCCTGGACCCAGCTATACCTGAAACTCAGATTGACTCCTGGATTTTTGGTTTCATGAACCACATTATATCTCTCCCTTTTAAACTGATTTGAACTGTGATTCAGCATGTACCAGGAAGAGATTCCTGTCTAGCAAATGGGATTTTTTTTTCTTGTACTAGAGGTAGATCCCAGGGGGTACTTTATCACTGAGCCATGTCCCCAGCCCTTTTTTTACTTTGAGATAGATCTTGCTAAGTTCCTTAGGGCCTCACTAAGATGCTAGGGCTGGCCTTGAATTTGCGCTCCTTCTGCCTCAACCTCCTGAGTTGCTGGGATTACAGGTGTGCACCACCATGCCCTGTGCAAATTGGAATTTGAAAATGTAGATTGGAAAAAGACACAAAACTGGGTGTGATGGTGCATACCTGTAAGCCCAGTGACAGGAGGCTGAGGCAAGAGGATTGCAAGTTTGAGGCCAGCTTCAGCAACATAATGTGACCCTGTCTCAAAAAATAAAAAGGATTGAGGATGTAGCTCAGTGACAAAGCGTCCCTGAGTTGAGTACCCAGCATAGAAACAACAACAAAAAAAGTCCTGTTAAACGCATTCTCCAGGTGAAAAGGAAATCCTTGAACTATGGCCTGAAGCATACTGATGACTTCGCCCCTTTCTATTTTATAGACACCTCAATTTCCACTAGAGCAGTAGACTAGGAAACAGTAGGAGTGTGGAATTTTTTTTCATTTCCTTAATATCCCCACATGAAAGAAGACTCTGGCGGTCCATCCCTGGTTTCTGTGCACGTGCTGGCCACGTTCATCTGATTTCCTTTCACATCTATTCCTTTATCTATTGCCATCAGGGAGAGGCATTGAAATGGGCCAGAGGCCAGGTCTTGGTGGACTTTTCCTGTGCTTTGAAACTCTGTACTTGGCTGAGGGGAATTCTGCCAGCATTTGTCACTGAGCCTGTGAACTTCAAAACAATATTCAATTTGTGCATCTAGAGGCGCTCATTTAATAGGATTACTGATGGCCTGTGCATGCCGGGTTCCGATTCCCGCATGAGCAAGTTAACAGGCTTTCTCTTTCTCAGGACGGGTGGCTTCTAGTCCCCCGTCAGCCTTTCATCATTCTTTGGGGCTCCAGCTTTGCTGAGTGCCTATTTTCCCTTCTGAGCCAGCTGGAATCCTGCTGCCAAGTAATTCATCACAAAACACTGCATCCTACTCCCATTTTTCATTCAAGAAACTTCAGTAGTTCCCTATAGTTCTTATATTAAATCTGTACTCTTCTGCTCATCCCTTAATAAAACTAATATCACCAATGAACACTAGTTCTACAATAAACATTAATACTTTGGAGCACTTATTATGTGTCAGGCACCACACTCAGGCCTTGTAGGTTTCTTAGCTAATTCTTAAAGTGACACAATAAAGCAGATTTCAATCTTCATTTTTTTTTAAGATGAGGAAACTAATGCACGAAGAAGTTAAGAAACTCGCTCAAGGTTATGTGGTAAGTGAAGGAGTTCAAATGCAATTCCACAGGGTTCTAGATCTAGACCCTATGCTCCTACCAGAAGAATCTGCTATATCCAGAGTTCCTCTACAATTCGCTCTGTTTTATTTCCCACAACTGTCTTGGCATTGCTGGTCTTATGGCAATGTGCACCATTCTGTAGTTTTATTATTTTTGTGTATTTTTTAACCATTCAATCACTCATTCAATAAAGCATCCATCAGGCCTACCTTATACTGTGCCCAATAATTTCATATTTATCTTTTCTTATTCATTCATCCAACAAATATTTACTCTGCTGTCTCTCTGACCCAGAATACTCTCTTTTCATACCAATTTTCCATATCTTGCTATCTTTCTAGGCTCTGCTGCACGCCCTTTCTTTCTGACCTCTTACCTTAGCCAGCACTGTTGCCTTCCTCAGTGATGGAGGTTGGGGGTGAGGAATGTTTGTCCTTTGATGGTTACCCCTCACCCTACCAACTCAGATGAAGGGGTGTGGGCAGGGACCTTACTGAAAATGTGCTTTAACGTCTTTTCTCCCGTAGCATTCCTCCAATATCTCCAGCTACCATGTTTAGCTGCACTTCCCTCCTTTCCAAGGCAATTACACCTCCATTCCACCCCATCTTCACCTTGCTTCGTCCAGATCAGAGGCATGGATGCATGTAACCAGGTTCTGGAAGCCCCTCTGCCAAAAAAGTCTTATTGTCTTAATCCAAGGATAGTTTGGGGTGTGTAGGGATGACCTTCACTCCTCAGAGGCAATCAGACCATGCTGTTCTTCTCTATCAGCCTATTGCCTGGCCCTCTGAGATGTCAGCTGCCCAGGGTCTCCCCACCTGCTTATCCTTTCTTCTCAGTCCTCACTTCTGGAGCCAAGTAGCCTCCTTTTCCCTAATGTTCACAGCACTCCTTTCTAAGGCTCTCTTTACCTTTCATTCCTTTTCAGAAATCCCTTTCCAAACCACTTCCCACTTCTCTTTTTTTCCCAAGCCCTCCTCCCTGCCCCTGGAGAATCCCTCAAACCTCATTCTAACTCAACTTCCTCTCCCCACCCCAGCCCTGCCCTGCCATATGGTTGGAATTCTCAGATCTGTAGGATACCACAGACCTGTTTTCACCATTTTCCTGCCCACTCTTCTCTGTTCCTGGGGACCCGGACTCATGTTATTAATCACATCTCTCCTCTTAAGCTTTTTATCTGGAACCATGATTCTTCTCTAACTATCTTATATCCCATTTACATGCCAGTTTCTTTTAAAAATAAACGTATAAAACTCATTCACTCTTGATCTTAGAAAATCTTGTCTTAATCAACCAGCGCAAAGGGTGTGCAATAGAAGTAGATTGTAAAATAACTTGGTCTAAGAGCCCATACTTTGAGAGGAAGGACAATACATACGATACTATTATAGTAGGAAAAGAGTGGGAGAGTAAAACTGAATGAAAGTCAGCAAGAAGTAAAAGGATAAGTTGTCTCTCAAGACCAGCTCTCCATGGTATGTTTTATTTCCATTTCATTTGTTTACAATCTCCTGTCTATTTGGGGAGAAAGGAGAGTCACAAAGGTGTATGCATACCACTATAGCAAGGAAAAAAGAGGAATCTGGACAGAATATCAATTTCTTTTCTTCTCGAGGTGCTGGGATTCTGCATCCAGGGCTTTCCACATACTAAGCAAGAGTTCTACCACTGAAATACATCCCTGCCCAGAAAATCAATGTCTAAAATGAATTTTTAAAAAAGTGCAAGTAGGACTTGCAAGTTGTTCTACGCTTTGCTTCTGGAGCCTTTCAGTGATTTTTATAGCAGTGGGAACAGGAGCCCTTCAACACCTTCTTGGCCTAGACTCAGCTTCTCCCACACCGCTTCCTGAAGTGAATGAAAAATCTAAGTACATTCTCAAGCACTGGACGCCCTATTACTGCGAGGTTTACGGAGAAAAGCTGTCAGCAATCCAGTTATCAGTCTCAGCCCCAGTCCTCTCAGGTACAGGAGGAGGATAAGCCCTTGAACGTAGCTGGGTCGAGATCGAGAAGATGCGAGGAGGCAGTAGACTATGCCAACCCGCAGCGACGCTGGCCCTTTCCCCCAGACGCAGGCACTAGTGGCGACAGTGTTTCGGCTGGAGTCTTGGAGAACTGATCCAATCGGCGAGGGGATGCCTGCTGCAGTGTCAGGTACCGGTTTCAGCTCGCGCCACCCAGCAGGGTCCAGAAGCGACCCCGAGGCGGGTGGGGCCTACAGCTGCTGCGCGCGCCCGCCCGGCGGAGCCTTCAAGCCAGCGCTCGGGGCGGGGCTTTGCTGTGACGTCACCCTTCGCCTCGCCCCGCCCCGCGCGCGTTGCCAAGGAGATCAGGTGACTCCAGGCTCCAGGCGCTCCGGGCGGCAGTGAGGTCAGGCGCGCGGCGGCTCCTTACTCGTTCGCAGCAGGTGCCGCGCGTTCAGTGCAGTCTCGCCCGGTGTCCTCCGGCCGAGACTCGACCGGTACCTAACCCGTTCGAGGAGAGGTGAGGCGCGGCGGACCAGGGAGGGACCAGGGAAGGGGTGAGGTGCGGCCGGGCGCACCGAGAACCCGCAGGCACGGGGACGGGACGGGGAGGAGGCGCGGGGAGCCTGGGAAGCGGCTCCAGCCCGCCAGATGCCCGTCCGGGCGTCCCGCGGCTGCCCTGGGGTTCCCACTTTCGCTCCCCGCCTACCAGAAGGAGACCAAGGGGTTCCAGGTTTTGCCGGTCTCGCTTTGCGAGGAGTCGGCGGGCTGGGCGCAGAGCTTGCCCCACCCGGTCTCAGGGGACGTCCGCGGGAGGCTGCTGGATTTCTTCGCCTTGGGCTCCGACTTCTGAGGCGCTGCTGTACGTGCTCCGAGCTCAGCCTGCTGGGAGCTGGAGGCCGGTCGGCGGCCTCGGGGGTGCGAGCAGGGGGCGGGGTGGACTGGCAGCGGCGGACGCGGAGCCGGGCGCTCGGCGGCCAGGCTTTCAGAGAAAGCGTTGGGGAGCTAGGAATCCGGTCTGCTGCTGAGAGCGCAGGATTGGATTAAGAGTAGACCTTTTGGAGAGGAGAAGTATGAGCGGAATCCTGAGGATTGGGAATTGCGAAGAGTAGGCAGAGGGAAAGAGGGGACCCTGCAGGGCAGAAGCCCGTGAGCCTTGCGCTGGAGTTACAAGAGAAAGGATTTGGTGGTTGGACCGTGTGCTAGAACTGTTTAGGTGGATGGATGGGTGTGTGTGTGTGTCTGGCTGTCTGTCGAGGGGTGGGGTAACACTAAAACTTTCATCTGATGGGATTCCTTGATCCTGCATATAAAATATTTATAACAGACACGGTGGTGGTATAGGCACCCAGGTGCCCCAGTCATTGTTAGCAGCTCTTAAAGAAAATTCCTCCTTTGACAAAGGACACACCCAACCGCAGCTCATTTTCTTGTATCTTATTTGACTATTAAATGAGATATGCATGGAAATTGTAATGTACACAGCACTTTGCCTTTCAGTGTCTTACAAAGACCTCTTACCCCCAGTGTGAAATCCAAACCCTAAGTGACTGGTGGATTTAATGGGGGGAAGTTATTAAAGAGAATCAGCACCCAAAACAAATATGAGGCATTGGATAAGCTGTAATTGTAAAACAAAGATTTCTAGCTCAGAGCCCTTTCCTACCAGCTTCTCTCAGCCTGTGGACTTCTCAGTGTGACTGCTTAAATGTTAGTTGGCCATTTTGTCTTAATTTCCTGTGAAACAGGAAAAAGCTATTTTGGTTATGTAAAGACAAATGATTTAGTGATTTATAATTTCCCCCAGCGCTGAAATGTATTGATGCTATGACCAAAGATACACACAGCTAGCTTTATACTGAAACATTAGAAGTTTTGTTTTGTAGGAGGAAGAAGCTGAACCTTCCCATCAGTTCCTTTTGTATATGTTTGACTCCAGAAAATAAAATTGGACCCTCAGGGATCTTATATAGTAAGAATTGCTCAGAATTGAGGAAGGTGGTCACAGCTGTTATGTGTAATGTGGAAACCAGCAGTAGCACTCCAGAGAAGGCAAATTCAGAGAGACCTGGGGAAAGAGACTTCTAGTTAGATAAGTGAAGTCAGTCTGGGCAGGGGAGAAACAAAAACCAAGAAACCAAAAAACCAAGCCCAAGGCAGATTTAAAGATCCAAAGTATGTGCAAGGCTGCAGTTGTTTTTAAGGTGCTTTGCAGGAGCCTCTTAAATGTCTTCGCACATTTTTAAAAAAAATGTTAACCATTTTCTAAATCTCTGTGATCATATTTGAACTGGCCAACTAATTATGCTTCCTTTAGAAAGAATCAGTCCACCCTCTCCCTCTCCCAGACACAATAACTATGTGCTGTCAGGGAGCAAGAGTTTTTGGAAATTTTCCACTTTCATTCACCCTGCCACCCCCACAAGTTTTCCATTGGTAGAGAATTTAAGACCTTATTGTCATGAAAATAATTGTTAGTGTGTTTCCCTAAACACCAGGGCTGGCCTTTAACAGAAATGGTCTTCTTTAAGGGGATATGGGCCAAGGTGAGAGGCAGGCCTGGGGTATGGGCTAGGACTTCTGAGCCCTTTACCTTTGTCACCCAAGGGCCTGGGCAGGGCATTCCTTTCTTGGCATGGACACATACCTCGACCTTGAACCAAACAATGTTCAGTACCCTCTTCACAGAAGCCACAGGGAGAATTTAATGAGAGGTTATAGGAAATTTTAATTACTCCAAAGCTGAATATTTTAGGTCTTGATGAATGGTATATTTTGAGATGTAGTAAAATAAAAAAGAAATGGGAGTTATAAACTTTTTCAGACATCTCATTCAACTCTAAGGTCTTTTTGCTGTTTTTTTCCTGGAGTCTATGGGCTTGGTTACCAGTTGCCAGTTAATCATAATCTGGGGACCTGAGGTAAGTGTGCCTTTGCATTTTATGTGTAAATAAGCTCACATTGTCCACTACCTTATTCTTTGCTCTTTGTTACCATGTCTTGGCTCTTGATCACCTTCATTAATCTGTTAACCCTGTAGGCTGGCAAACCGGCAGCTTTCCATCCAGCATCTTTTTAACAACAGTGTTATTAGAAATTGTCTCAGCCCTGAAAGGAGTTTATCATTAAGTTCATCAGAGGCAGAAGTAGATAATGCTCACTAACATGGAGGAGGAGTGAAAATAGTTATCTTTAAAATTTTCCCTATCCTATATCAGGCCATCAATCCTGTTATGAAGCCTAGCACAGAAACTCAAAGTGCTTGCTGACGTGCACAGGGACTTACGAAACTACGCATCCGAAACTCCGAAACTACGCATCCGGCACTTAGACTTCTGACATTTGTTGGCAAGGTATAGCTCTCTTACCTGAAGGAAGGAAATTAAGGAAGAATAGACTTCCTGTTTTCCTCTGGCTGCCCTGACTGCTGCATTCCAGGCCACCAAGCTCCCTACGCTCAGCCATTGCTACTAATTGCTTGGCTATTAATGAGTGTCAGCAACTAAAAAGCAACTGTATAGAAGCAAGGGAATTGGACATGAGTTGACAAGCGTCACAGTCCAAAAGGTTTAAACCACCCGGAGGACTATATAAAAAGGGATCCACAGAAGGAAGTGAGCTTAAAATTATGTCTTTGTAGGATTTTTTTCATTTGTTCTGTTTTATTTTTTTGAGACAGGGTCTCACTTCATTGCCCAGGCTGGTCTCAAACTCCTAGGTTAACTGATCCTGCCTTAGCCTCCTACATGGCTGGAACTATAGGTCTGTGTCATAAAAAGGGCTGGTTTTTAGGAGACATGTGAAATATTAGTACAGATGGCCCCTGGTTTATGATGGTTCAACTTCTAATTTTTCTACATTATAATGGTGCAAAAGTACACACACAGTCCTTCTGCTTTTCAATTTCAGTACAGTATTGAGTAAATTACAAGAAGTATGCAACACTTTATTACAAAATGGGCTTTGTGTTAGATGATATTGCCTAACTGGGGAAATTAACTGTTCTAAGCACATATAAGGTAGGGTAGGCTAAGCTGTGGTGTTCAGTTGGGAGGGTTTATTGACTGCTTTTTTATTTACAGTATTTTCAACTCAACAATGGGTTTATTAAGGTATGACCCCATCATAAGTTGAGGAACATCTGTGCTGATTTAGGTCTTAAAGCCAGATCTGGGTATAACTGAATAGATCCTCACATCTAAAGCAAGAAAAACTTGGCATTGTGGCACACACCTGTAATCTTAGCCACTCAGGAGGCTGAGGCACAAGGATTCCAAGTTCAAGGCCAGCTTCAGCAACTTAGCTGGACCCTGTCTCAAAATAAAAAATGAAAAGGACTGGATTATAGCTCAATGGTAGAGTGCCACTGGGTTCAATGCCCTGTACTATAAAAACAAAATCAAAACAAAAAATGAGACAAATAGTTTAAATCTACTCTCTGCGGGCAGCAAGGCTGTAGTATGACTTTGCCACAAATGAAGATGATTTATATTTTTCTGAACCCTTGATTAGAAGGTTTAGAAGTGTTGCTAGTCATGGTGGGAGGAGGTTTTGCTCTATCTGAATTTACTCATTAGGGAGTAATGCCTTAGTCAAAGGTCCCTATCACTAGTTTCCTGGAGATTTGTGCTAAAGAATTGTTAAACAATCCCAAGATATATCGTATCTTAAAACTATCTAGACATGCTCAGTGTTCATACAAAGGTAGGGATGGGGAACAGTTGAACTGTAAAGGTATCTGAGGAGAGAAGGCCTGGGGACTGTCCTAGACTTCTGCCATGTTCAGTTTTTTTTTTTTTAAAGAGAGAGGACAGTGAGAGAGACAGAAAGAGAGAAACAACTTTATTTAGTTTTTCACATGGCCTTAGTTGCTCCAACACTCAGCTGTGTACGTGGTGCTGGGGTTTGAACCCGTGTCCTCGCACTTGCCAGGCAAGTGCTGAAACCACTGAGCCACTGCTCCAGCCCCTGCCATGTTCAGTTTTAACACTGAATATAGTACTTTATCACTCAACTTTCAATATCTGTACATTAGGCAGGATCATTTGGGAGATTATGTATGAAGAGGGTGACATTGTAGGAATGTGCCTACTCCTTGAATCATTATCATTAAGACTAGTGCTTGGTATAGCCACCCTGGAAGGCAGTATGGGGACTCCTCAAAAAACTAGGGATGGAACTACCTTAAGACCCAGCTATCCCACTCCTGGGTATTTTCCCAAAAGAGCTAGAATCAGCATACTACAGAGACATCAGTGTTTATAGCAGCTCAATTTACAACAGCTAAACTGGAACCAACTCAGGTGCCCCCTCACTGGATAAATGAATTCAAAAATTGTGATTTTATATATATATATATCACATATATACAGTGGAGTTCCACTCTGCTACTAGAGAGAACAATATCATGACATTTGCAGCCAAATGGATGGCAATGGAAAAAATTATGCTGAGTGAAATATCCCAGACACATATGTGGGAGCTAGTGTAAAACCTAAGACAGGATGATAGTTAGCTGAGTTTAAGTAATAAACTCACCATAGTTGAAATTTCACATAAACTGGGGGAACCATACCTATGAAGGTAAGGGGAGACGGAAGGGAGGCAAGGAGAGGATGGAGGGACAAGGGGGGTCATCAATACAACTGGGAATGCTCAACTCCCATTAGAAGCCTAACTATACACAGGTAGGCAGAGAAACTCAGAAATGTCAGCAATTATTATACATGTATATGTTCATTTCAGATTATATGGTGGGATTACAGAGGACACATGCGTTTGGGGAATGGATGAAGGGGAGTAGATCCTGGTCTAGGATCGGCTTTAACTTACTATCTCACTGTCAAAATCCATACATACATGAAGATATAACAACAATTACCTCCAATATGTAAGACTACATCAACAAATAAAAACAATAAAAAAAAAAAAAGACTAGTGCTCGGGCTGGAGTGGTGGCTCAGCAGTTGTGGTGCTTGCCTGGCATGCATAAAGACGTGGGTTCGAATCCCAGTACCATGTATGCAATGAAGTGTTGGAGCAATGAAAGTCACATGAAAAACTAAATAAAATTTATATTCTCTCTCTCTCTCTCTCTCTCACTGTCCCCCTCTCTTAAACAAAAAAAAAGACTAGTGTTTTCCTGCTGCTACTAGCCTCCCAGACACTCCCCATTCCTCTCTCACCCCCAGTTTTTCCTTCCCAACACCACCCCCTATAAAGTCAGTCTAATCTCTGATCCCAGTTTCTGCATTCTTCTGGCTCTGCTAATATCAGAGTAATTCTTCATGATTTTTTTTTTTTTAAGAGAGAAGGACACTGAAAGAGAATCAATTTTTATTGAGTTTTTCCACATGGCTTTCGTTGCTCCGACACTTGATTGTGTACGTGGGTGTTGGGGTTTGAACCCGTGTACTTGTGCATGCCAGGCAAGCACCGGAACCGCCAAGCCACCGCTCCAGCCCCTCTTGGTGATTTTTAATGTCTGGTGGTGTCTACACAAAAAACTCTAGTAAGTAGTTGCATTGCAGGTGAAGCCGTGGAAACTCCCAAGTGTTTGTCACACTTTTATGTTCTACCTGCATGATTTTTGTCTTTTCTACAGGACTCTTTACTGCTATTTAAATAGCACTCTAGGGGCTGGAGCAGTGGCTCAGTGGTTACTGCCCGACATGCGCAAGTACGCGAGTTCAAACGCCAGCACCACGTACATAATGAAGTGTCCGAGGAATGAAAGTCACATGAAAAACTAAATAAAAATTGCTTCTCTCTTTCTCTCTCTCACTGTCCCCTTTCTTAAAAAAAAAAAAGTTTAAATAGCACTTTAAATTGACCATTTAAAAAAACCCTAAGATTTATATAAAGGAAATATTTTTGCATTAAATAAAAAACTATATCATATGCAACAAATATAAGGTAAATATAAAAAGTTGTTTGTCCACATTCCCCAAATCTTGCCGCACACCCAGAAGTGGAAATACTGACTTCACCCAAAGATCTAATGGTGAGATTTTCAGGCGGCAGTAGGTGGGTAGTAGGTTGGTTTGGGTAGGCAGGCCTTCAGACAGGTTCCTTAAATCCTGTCCTAAAACTTGTAGGCTTTCTAATACTATAAAGGGCACAGAATGAAGAATGTAGGAACTAAAAAGAAACATGTGCAACACAAAACTACTGGTACTTTGATAAGAGTTCACCCAAAGGAGGCCTGAGTGGTGGTGAGACTGCATACTAAAATTCTGGGCCCCTCACCAGGGGCATTGCTTCACTGATGCTGAGATATAGTGTTCTTTCTGTGCAGGAGTGCTCATGGAAAACTCCAGTCTTTCTTGGGAGCCTAGGAAATGCAATTAAAAAAAAAACAAAAAAACAGCAAACCCATTAGTATCCTAAACTACTTTGAGCCCTGTGTCTTTTACATGTAGAGGGTACTCTGGATGTTACTAAAGACAGCATTTGAAATTATTATCTAGCATTTATTTTTTCCAGCCTTTGCTGTTTGTGTGTGAAATCTATGCCTTTAAAAATCCTATGGAGGGGCTGGAGCGGTTACCCCAGCACCATGTACACAACAAGGTGTCAGAGGAATGAAAGTCACATGAAAAACTAAATAAAAATTGCTTCTCTCTCTTTCTCTCTCTCTTTCTCACTGTCCCTCTCTCTCTTTAAAAGAAGTAAATACATAAAAAATAAAAAATCCTGTGGAAACAGGAAAAGGGGAGGATGAGCTGCCTGAGGTTGTATGATCTTAGGGTGCTGCACTTGGTAGGCCTGAGTGGTACTTGCTAGTATGAAGGGAAATGCACTGTTGTCCATTAGGAACCTCCTGCAGTTCCCTCAAAGCATCAGGAGGAGGCTTTCATGGCAGAGCAAAGCCAGCCAGTTTGGCATTCATCAGGAACCAAGAGTGCTTAAATTGCTAGCACATTTGGCTGTAGGGGCTTTTTTCCAAGCTATCAAGATTTCGACTTCTAATCCTCTGGGAGGAGGCAGGCAAAACCTGTCTTTCAGGGGCTATGCTGATGGGAGTCCTGGCCTGGGAAGTGGCCTCATTGGGCTTGTTGGGAGGGATGGCCCTCGCCCTTTCTAGTGTGTCCTCTCAACTTGGCAGGGGGCAGAATTCTTTCCTCCTCCTCTGCCGGTCTCCATGCCCTAACCTCTCCTTTCATTTCCCTAACTCACTTTCCATGTTAACAGCTTTCTTCCCTTTTCCCTTCCCTTCTGTTCACTGCTGCCCTCTCTTTTGATCCTTTCTCTTGCTAAACCTCATTTTCTCTCTACTCACTTTGAGAGCTCACTATTTGAAGTTCCAGAGTTATAGTGCTGTCCTGTATGTCCCAATGACTAGATGTAATTCAGAGGCCCAAGGCTTTTTGTCTGAGTAGGAACCAACCTTCACTTTGCCACTGGTTTTCAGAAAGCAGTGTTGGTGACTTGCCTACCAGAGTCCCTGAGCTGAGCAGCTGGGTGAGGCTAGGTGTGCTCCTCCCCTGGATGGGGCCAAGCAGTGTGGGAGGGGATGTGATTTGCTAACAGTGTCAGGAGCTGTCAGACAAGGTGCTGAGGTCCAAGGCTGAAGGCAGAAAGGAGTCCTGCACTGAGGCAGTCCTTTGGTTTTTGCAGAGGACCAGACATGAACAAAGGCAGGAGAAGGGGCCCTGGATGAACTGGGTCTGGAACCCATAGACTGTTTGCAAATATGGATCCTGCCTTGAAGCTAGGACTTTCTAGGTAGCAGCTGGTACAAATTGTGTTCTCAGTGTAGTTGGATTATTGTTTTAAGCATATAAAAATATGGCTCTTCTCGATAAGTTAAAAAATGGATTATTCTAAAACCTCATGGCTGACTTTATCCAAAGATTATCAGCACAAGTTTTAATTTTTATTGTTGAATATGACAGTATAAAAAAGTATATATAACATAAATGTATAGTTTAATCAGTAATTATATTCATTAATATAATTACAGTCCATTCAGGTCTAGAAATAGAACTTTATTTTTAAACTCAAACGGGGTAATCAAATGCACTGTGTTGCAAATCACTTCCACCCCTCCCCATGTTGGTAATTTTCCTTATTAGCACGTAGAATTCTATACCTTGGGGTTTTTTTGTTTATTTGTTTGTTGTTTTTAGTACTAGGGTTTGAACCCAGGGCACTGCATCACCAAGCTATATCCTTAGCTCCTTTATTTATTTATTTAAGCAGGGTCTTGCTAAGTTGATGAGACTGGTCTCAAACTTGCCATCCTCCTGCCTCAGCCTCCTGAGTCTCTGGGATTATAGCCAACACACCTCCTCTTCCTTATTATTATTATTTTTTTTTAAAGAGAAGGGCAGTGAGAGAAAGGAGGAGAGAATCAATTTTATTTAGTTTTTCACGTGGTTTTCATTACTCTGACATTTTGTTGTGTGCATGGTGCTGGGGTTTGAACCTGCGTCCTTATGCATGCCAGGCAAGCACCCTAACCACTGAGTTACCACTCTAGCCCCCACCTCATTCTTAAGGGTCATATGGCAGCAGTTCCATGATTTGGACATACCTGGGTTTATTTAGTCATTCACATGGTGATGGACATTTTGGATGCCATGTCTCCTAATATAAACACCTGTAATAATTTTTTTTTAAGAGAGGGAGAGTGTGAGAGAGAATCAATTTTATTTAGTTTTTCTTCTGGGATTTGTTGCTCTGACACTCAGTAGTATATGTGGTGCTGAGATTTGAACCCGGGTCCTCACGCATGCTAGGCAAGAGCAATACCACTGAGCCACCGCTCCAATGCCACCTCCCACCCCATTCCTTTTTGAGGCAGGGTCTTGCTAAGTAGCCCAGGCTGACCTCAGCCTTGTAATTTTTCTGCTTCAGCCTCCTGAGTTGCTGGGAATACAGCTGCATCCTACCACACCTGGCTGTATCAACTATTCTTTATGAGAAAGGAAAATAAGAGTGTCTGAACCTCTTCATCACCCCAGGCGAGAACCTCCAGGCATAGATGACCAACTCTTACTTTTTGCCTTATATGTATACTCGGATGCCTTTTTTCAGTGCAGAGTCCTATATCTGAGCTGTGTGTCATTGTATTCTCATCAGAAAGGCTATTCTAAAGCCACAAGCCAACATGGTGATAAAAAAGACATGCTCTAATATCACTCATTCATTAACTGTATGAGGTTAACTCAGGGCCTCATAAAGCTCTCTGGCAAACAAGATTGTGAGCAAGGTAGGGGATAGCTAGTAATATTCGGGAGGTTGATAGCAGAATCAGTATTTGGGCAGTAAGGGAGTAATAATGAGGCTTATCATCTTCCAGACTACCCCTCACAGAGAAGCAGCATAGGAAATGGCAGTACAGAATATGTTAGAAATGGTAAGCAAATCATAAAGCCAAGGATCTTGACTGCTGAAGATCAAAGGTGTGGGTGTGCTGCTGCTGGGAGCCCCACTACCATCTTTTTTTTTATTAGAAGAATATAGAAATACAGTTGAGGGGGAAACATTATCAAAACATTATCAATCAATGGATATAAACTTTGTTATCGAGGGGAAAAGCCAGATCATGGATGACCACCTTGGATTTTACCTTTTGCAGTTTCCCCCAGAAGAACTCATGCGTTAAATGGGTAGTTCGTGGAGGAATGACATCGGCTTCTGGGATGGTTCCCCCATCTTCCCAATTTCCAGACTCCTATGAGTTCTTCATATACCCTCCCCCCTC